>JABFPB010001556.1:0-24548 GCA_022817645.1 Ceratoteleas bidentatus | reverse complement strand
GAATTCTACGGTTCGATCTATGCCAATACGCATTGTTAAACAATTTTTGAAATTTGAAAGGAGTTTGGGTTACATTCTAAATTATATGTTGACTGAAGTGGATCTGATATTGTAACCAAAAGATTTTTTGTTTTTTTTCTACCATATCTTTTTCTACCGTACCCTTTCAAATTCTGGTGACGTAATCGAAAGTTTGTGAAATGAATTTTTTTGTTAAATGAAACTCTTGAAACTACTTGTCTTTTTCACGTTGATAACTGCTCGAAACTGCAAATAGTGTGCGATAAAAGAACGTGCATTTAAAGAACTGTTTTCCCGACATTCAATTATAGTAAACATAACCTATTTCTACCAACGTAAAAACAGAGAACCAAACGTTCTCTGTTCGTTTCCATAAAATATTCTAACTTCCAATTACATCCTGAATTTCAAAAAGGCACTAGAAACCTGGATAAAAAAACTTCCACTTGTTTTACCATTTCGATTCTGTCTTCGATCTTTCCTACTGTAATCCCAACGAAATTTAACAGCACACACGAGTTCGGAATGCTATTCGTTTCGCACAATTGTGCTGTCGACTTTTCGACATTTTTCGAAAACTTGAAAAGAATGTGTGCGCGCGATTTTTCGCAGCTCCGTTGTCGTAATTTTTTTCCGTTATTTGTCTGGTAGCAGCACAGAAATTCGCGGAAACAATAACAAAAGTTGGATCGAAAAATGCGGCGACGAAAATTTAATAATCCATTGTGCTTTTTTCTGCGCGCGATCCTAAAAGCGAAAATAAAGGAACGGGTTTTTTTGCGCCGCGCCAGAAGGAAACGAAGAACAATTTGCTATTAAAGCGTGCCAATATCCAGAGCCCCAGCGTCGGGGCAAAAATGTGCTGCACGGTCGACGCGAACAAAACACTAATTCATTCGTCCCTTAAACGTCTTGGATGCATTATAATGGTACACGTTTACCGGGAAACTTTACATCATTTTGTAACGTTTAGGTATTGTAACTTTGTAGCGACGGCGCGGTATTATTTCCGGTTGTCTGATCGCTGTGTTAAGGATACCTAACGAGCCTTCTCTTTAACGAGTTGGCGAGAAGGTATGCGGCACAAAGCTTGGTATTAACGTATAGAATAATCTCTTAAACCCAGAACATTCGCGGTCCTGCAACATTATCTATAGGCACCGACGAAGTCATTCTAAATATAAATACCACACGGAATGGTTTCCAATTGTTTGTACTACGCTTTAATCAATTTGTTGGGGAATAAGAGTTCAGTTTTCTTTTTATTTTTGTTGAACAAATTCAAAGGAATAGAATTTCGGTTCGGGTGGAGTGAGTTCAAAATCATTGAATATATCGGACTGGATTAACCTGATATTGATGAGTATTTTATGTAGGTCAATTATAATATTCGAGAGAGCCTCTATGATGAGGTATATTATTAATTTATCTAATTAATTTGTTCGGACGTTATAATTGATATGCGGGAATCCTAAGCAGAAATAGAAAAATTAATGAAAAAATGTGAGAACGGAACTCTGGAGTACGAAACAGTGACGTCGAAGTAATTTTTCAAAACTTTGTTACTGCTGGAATATGGAAAACTTGTTTCATAAAAATTGTTGCCGGGAAAATACAATTTTAGTGCAAATACGACCTGCACTTTTGATTGAAAAAATGTTTCACCGTATTTTTAGTCGATCTCGCAATATTTATTTTACGAATAAATGCAGAAAATTCTTGAAAGATTTTTTTCTACTAAATATATGTGGTATGAATGATTCAACGATCATGTAAGTTTTTGTATGCAAACAATAAAATGTCAAATATGAAATAAAATTAGATTCAAAAATTTTAATTTGGAAGTCTAAACCTATCTTCCTTTTGGTTAGATTTCTTACTTGAAAACCTAAACAATCAGAAAAAAACTTTTGTTACAGAAAATTGTAGTTGTCATTTCAAAAAACATGTTCTGTAAAGATTATTTGATTGAATATACTATATTTTTTTGACACATTTGACGATATAAGTTTTGTCGACGCCATTTTATTGATTTAATAAAATTCTTTTGCTCACTTACAATCCTAAAACGTATTGCTTGATATAACAAATAATAACAAATATTTTTCTCCGTGCTTTTGCCCCTCACTCACTTTTCTATAATAAACTATACAAGCCCTCCGAGCAATATCTGCGCGTTGATATCGGTGTGGCGCCTTCGTTAACTTCTCTTTTGCACCAGCAATCATCCTCGAAGTCTGATCAAGCGGCAATCGCGCTGACTCGCTTCGCGAAATAAAAGTTATTGATTAATCAAATCAAAGCTTGTTTACACGGCTCGTTAGCGGGCCGCGGACTGATCGAGGGTCTCTTCGCGGCGAGACCGAAATCCGCGCGATCGATCGGCGTCGGTTTGGCAGCGATCCCGCGTGCCCTTAATGAGACAATCAGTAAACGATTCCCAATCAGAGCGACTTATTACGCCCGGTGGCGTGCCGCGAATGCGCAAAGCGCGCTTTTTCTCGTCCGCGCGACGCGCAGTGCGACGATAAAGCGGCGTTTCCTTCCTTCCTTCCTTCGGAAGTGCACGCGCGAAATGAGGAATTTGTATTCACGCGACCGGTGTCCGTTTCCGCAATCCCCATGAGATGGAAAATGTTTTTTTAATCATATTTAAATATATTTGAAAATATATACTTGTAAGTTGTAATATTTCGAACACCCTGTATATTACAAACAAGATGTAATATACAGGGTGTTCGAAAAGTTTGGACTGGTTTTTTTGGTAACGAGATTTTTTCTCAGTCCAAACTTTTCGGACACCGTGTATATTTGTTACACTGAGAAAAATTGTGTGTTTCATTTAACAGAATTGGTTGCTGAGAAATCTGTAATTGGGCAGCTGATTGGAGAAATTTTTCTGTGATATGTAGTAGGGTGATTCAAAAAGCGGTGACTTTCTATATTTGTTGGATTCCCTCGGAATACGAAATTTCAAAAAAATGTTGAAGGTTCCCAAAATATTAAGCTAATCGGCCAGTGTACATTATAGAAAGAAGTGTTTTGCATTGAAACACTTTTTGTTTTGCAGTTCAAAACACATTACACAATTTTAAATGTTTACTTATCAATTAAATGGCAAAACAGTTGAAGATATTTAAAGTAAAACGCAAAATTTATATGAAAACGATTACAAAATACTTAATTTTTACTGTGATTAAGTTCTGTGGAGACGAATTTAGAGTCTTTGTTTAATATAAAAAGTAGGAATAATAAATTCATCTTAAATCGATCATAGCAAGATTCTGTAGTTCTGGGAGAATATTTTATGTCGCATTTTAGAAAATAATTGTTAATAGAAATTTTGGCAAAATTGCGAGAAATCATTATTTCGAATGAAGTAAATTAAGAAATTCTACATGTCACAAATACTAACTTGCACTTACGATCCAATTTTTAGATTTTTTCAGTTAATTTCTACATTAAAATAATTTCGGAAAATTCATATTTCTCATATTTTCATCGGGTTAGAAGCATTAAATGTTTGCCATACTAATGCTATTGCCTTCCATAAATATTTCGAATGTTTTGTATGTGAGATTTTGCCACTTCTTTCTAGTTGTAATTTGATATTGAAAATTGTAATATGTCCACAGTGCAGTATACACTTAATACTAAATCTAATAATCGAAATTTAATATTTAATTTAACATGTAATTTAATATTAAATTTGATATGAAATTTAACATTAAATTTGATACGAAATTTAATATCAAATTTAACATTATATTTTTCAGGGGTACAATTTTTCTCAGTGTTTATATTTGTATTCGAATACATTTTACCTACCTCAAAAGTGGTTTGTAAATTTCCAATGTAAATTTACACATATACGTAGCAAAATGTGCAACAATTTTTTTCGCCACTATAAATATGAAACTTCACATTCGTTAAAAAAAGTTTGTTCGATGTGGGTCAAATGCCGGTTTTCCCCAGGCGCCGCAATATTTTCGGCGCGAATCTCGTGAGCAAATGCTAATTCGCGAAAATTAAGCGATCGAACCGCAGCCGTTCGTACGCGCGAGCGACGTATACAAAATGATGCAGCGGCTTCGGCGAGCAGTCCGCTGATTCGATTACGTTTTTTATGTTCCTTCGCCAGCTTTTTGCGGCATCGCTCTCATTTGCAACTCCTCTGGCGCGGCGTGTTTTTTGCCGCCCGGTCCATGCAAAATTCATACTGATAAGACTGTTTAAAGGGTAGTGATTCGTCGGTTTGATATCAAAGGGTAAACATGTGCGCGGGAATTTCGGAATTTTAAATTAAATCGCCGCCGAAGGGGAAGAAGAGATATAGTGGCGTGAGAACGAGGTTTGAGTGATTGGCTACTGGTTGAGCGACGGAAATATTGCGCCACTGCGAACGCTGATATCAATTTTCGAATTCTAATTTTAAAGAAGTTGAGGGCACGGATATTATTTCAGGAGATTGCGGAAATAAGTTATGTTGTTGGGACAAGTTGCGGATCTAAATCTAGATACCATATTAACACTTTTTGTTGATACAAAGTGGTGAACGGTCGATGGTACTGAGGAAGGAGATTGAATTATGTCCATCAATAAGGCGAAAGGTGTAATTGAACGTAATTGAACGCTGTAAGTAAAGTCGGTTGGAAAATTAAAGCGGATATATGTCATGATTAGGAGAAATAAGTTGAAATATTGGTTCATTCGCTTCGATTCAAGCAAGTAAAGGGAGTAACTTTTACATCCAAACCAAATTAACCTGCTCCGATATGAAATAATTAAGAGCCCATTCTGCTTGTTTTTATTACCCGCGATACGCCTTTGAGCAAGTATAGAAATAATTTTCATTATCCTCATTTCACTCTCACGCGTGCACTTTCCTTGTCTTAATCTATCGTTAATTTCTTAATTGAGTTTATTTGCATTCACATTGCTGCACTGAACTCTAAAGTTTAATGTAAATGCTACGTTAAATGCCTCCCATTTAATTGACACGTGCATGAATAAACAGTTTTAATTTTTTCCACGTATTTATGTCTACGACCACTTAAGTCAAGTCCCTGATTACTTCCATTAAGGGAAACGTGTTAAGTGTTCTTTTCCGCCGACTCGCCCAAAACTGAAAACACATGCTCAATTTGCAAAAATTTACCCAAATGACCTGAAATCCTTTTAACGCCAAAAGCAACTTTTAACCGTAACATAAAAACTGTTTTACTGCGCAAACTTGGGATTACATGGGACGTTGCAAATAACGACTCCAAAAGATTTTCCCAAATTAATACAGCTTGGTTTACGACTCGTGTTGTTACATTCCCAGTCAATATAGATTTTTTGCGCAAATAATTGAATCCCTTGTTCCAGCGCGGCCTTCGGGTATTACGATGTCAATTACCACATGATTCATTTTGATTAAGTGTCTTTATAGAAAAGAACCGCCGCGTCCGAGGCGGCAAAAAGGAAAGGGCTTTGGATTAGGCTTTGATAAATTTCGTGACGAGCTTTTTATACGGCGGCGTTCCTTGTCTCACGAGGCTACATACAGAGTCGGCAAATTATCACATAAATTGTCGGCGGTTTTTCCTTCTGGAATAATGGACACTTCTTCTCCTTCGGAAAGGAGTATAATAATGCATTTTAATTCGATCCGTCGACGTGAATTATACAATGTGTGCCGAGTTTTATTGCGGGAATAAAAGAAGCATGTACACACGTATCTTTGCAAAACTGTTTGTCCACAGGGTCGGTTTCGCTTATGAATATTTATGAGCTTCGGGTTGTTTGTATTGTTTGTTGAGCGCTCGAAAATGTTGAGCAGCGAATCGACGCGAAAAATGGCTTTTAGCTTCTAGCCGGGGATCCGGCAGCAAACAATATTGCGCGAAGAATTCGAGCAAAGCAAATTGACAGTCCTCATTTTTTACGCCCGAAAGAGCGCCGCGTGTAACTAGGGGTGGGGAAGACGCCGATCAAACAAGAATACTTTCGGCGGTATGCTAACGTTTGTCCCGCGTTTACTAAAGTAAGGAAAGTTTGCGCGGTGATGGATTTGTGTAAGAGCAGGTCGATTCTTTCGACTGGGAAGCTTGAAATTAACTGAGGGGCGATCGAGTGTTGGAATTTTGGAAGAACCAATGAGGGTTTCTTCGTGAAAATTATAGTGAAGTGTTGAGAAAACGGTATGATTTTCCTGATGCGAGCAAATTTTATGCGATTAACTTAAAATAATTACTTAAGTGCCCAGTAAAAGTGTGGTGTTCGCAGAAAGATTCGGTCGCTGAAAATAACTGGATTTTTGTTACGCTGAAAATCTGTTCATTATTCGAATAAAAAGTTTTATTATAACTGATGTTGAAGTTCAACAATGAGATCTTGAGATATTTAAATCTCACCAACTGAAGCAGAATAATATTAAGATTATTGAAAATACGAAAACACATGGTATTTATTTTTGTAATAATTAAAAAGAGGAAGTGATAAACACTTCCTCTTTCTTTAATACCTAACACACTTTCATATAACTACTATTGCATTTATGAAATGTTAAACTTAAAATGATAGACTAGCTTCGACATTTAAATTCATTGCATTTTTATTAAATATTGTAAAATTGATATTGAAGTTCCTCTTATCGAATTATAGTAGAAACGTGAAGTAAATGTTATACTGGCATTAGTAGACTAACATTAGGCCCTATGCCAGGTTAACATACTGTATATACACTTGCAAATGCAAACATGTTACTATATGCCTCAAGAATATAAATTTTATTTAGCATTAGTTTCAGAACTGAGTTACAGTAAAATAACTTGTACCATAATATGATATATTCTTTGTTTTGAGGATATGTGGGTAACGTACACACCAATTATTGAATTACAAAGAAACAAAATATATTGGATATCAAACCCAATAATATTTTGTAATAAAATTCTCTGATGTTTTCTTTTTCGAGGCAACTGGAAACAACTCCTATTTATCTAATTATCTCCTATCTAACTATTCTTTCGTTGCCAAGAGCATCATATGTAAACTGAGCTTAGCAAGTATCAACAGCTATAGGGCTTTATACACAAGCTTCTCGTATAGATTTTTTGCGTCTGATCCTCGTACGAACTGTAAAATTAGAGAACCTGATACTATAATTTATTATTTGATCAAATGTCGTATTTCTTTCTCTGCTCTCTTCAATCTCCTTCTTCATCGTTATATGAGCATAGATTTTGAACTTTTGAACATCTCCAGTTCTCATAAAAAATGTTCTTCATTAATCGGCCTTGAAAGAATAATTGTTACTTATTTTTAGTTCACTTTGATGAAAATGCTTGCGTATGATGTTTGTAAGAAGGTATCGTATCTTCTACGAGCAATAAAGTTTTATTGCCGATATTATTATAAAAAAAGCCATATCGACAGCTGTCCGGAAGAACCACATTTCGGAGGCCACCTATATCGTATATGGAAAACTCATATACGAGATAAATGGTCTTCTAAGTGCATGGGACTACCACACTTTGACAAATTTTTGTAATTTTGAGTAGATTCAACTTTTATTTGAGTACAAACGATAAGTCAGAAATTAAGTCAAATCAAGTATAAGTTGGCAGTAGAGTTGCAGAAATTGTTTACAGTAAATTACTCGTTATATTGGTAAACATCCGCTCTCTAAAACAACATTTATTTTCCATTACTTAACATCCAACTCCCCAGTTTAATTGGCTCAAGGGCGGATCCAGAATTTCGTTGATAAAGATACAAAACATTTGAACGTGCAAAATAAACGAAGAAAACTAGGCGGCCATGGCTCCCTTCTCTATCTTTATTTATTTTAGGTCTTTAAATGTTTTGCATCTTTATCAAAACAAATGCTAGATCCGCCACTGAATTGATTCAACTTCATTTCAAGTAGTTTTGACACTAAAATGAGTCAGATTGGCTAAAAGTCATGCTGTAATCTATTCTACTACAAACCTGAATTAATTCAACTAATTCCGAATTAAACCAATAGTTTATCTCTAATCCAGAGTTGTTTTAACTCAGAATAACTCAAAACTTGGAGTAGTAACAGCTTTTAACTCCAATTTTCAGTCTTTTCAAATCAGACGATTTTCCTCAGTCCACCCACTCGCAGGGAAAAATGTAGGTTAAATCAACCAAATAATTGTGTTATTATTTGGTCAGTTTATTTATTATTTGGTCAAAGAACTTGCTTGATTCTACCAAACATTTTGTTGAGTGTTTCGTTACAAACGATAAGTTCTGAAAGTTTCGAGGAATTGTTTGTCCTTCTCTGTGCAATGAATTAGAAGGAGAAACACATTTTAGTTTTAAGGTTAGGTGTCGGTATTACAGTTCTTCGGCGTATCATCTGACAATGCACATGAGCGGCATTTAGAAACACCAACATGATTTTGTAAAAACAACCAAAAAGATTTGAACAAATGTATTTATTTGATGTAACTCGGATAATTCCCTGCGTGGATCTGTCGCTACATTACTACAAGATATTGCAATTTCTTCTCTAATTGTAACAATTTTAATAAACTTTTCTCTCAGTACACCTTCAACAATTATCAACCACCCAATCACTGTCTATTCCAAACCACAGCAAAGAAGCCCTGCGCATTAACCGCCACATTTATTCCAGTGATCCGTAACTCCAGTGAACCCTTTCCCCAGCCTCTTTCCCTTTCCGAACCCTCTTACCCCCTCTCAAATACGGCCCGCGGGATAATATCGGCGCGGCTTCCCGACTTGAAAGCCGTATCGGGCCGATCGCATGAATGCGCTTCCGCAGCCGAACGAAATGGCCTACTTATGGTTGCCCTGGAAAAGCGGCGAACTGATTGCGGCAACGGGGCTCGCCGGAGGCCGCTACGTCAAGTCGCTGCGTTCCACGAAATGGCTGCGTATTTGCCCGTGTAACAGTTGCCCCGTGAATACACATTGTCTCGACTTATCTGCTGGGGCGCGGCACGCCAAATACCGTTGGCATCGAGGGCTCTCGTAGCCGCTGTAATGGCATTCAATTTGTAGCGCATCGCTCTGCGCGATACCGCGAATTATCGCCCGGTTCTTCCGCAGTTCGGCGCGAACGGGTGCCGTTCGGGTAGATAGCCGTTTCAGCGCGAGGCATTTTTTTATAAGCTCGTCGGCGCTTTATTGTATTCGTTCGCGAGTCGTGATGTAGTTGTAATGCGCGTACGTTATGTAAAAGAGGCGTCGGACAAATTGAGGGGTTTATTGAGCGCGTGTAATGGGTATATTTCGGCTTTTTCTGTAATAAGGGATAAGAATAAATGAAAATTTATGTTTGTTCGAGACTATTGGGTGCGGTGGTAAAGGGTTGGAAGAGGTTTTTTGTATTTTATGTGTTTTTTGACTTGTGACAACTAAGTCGATATTTCGGTGTTAACATTTCAGTATTTTTGAATAACCAAACCATTCGGTATTATAGTACCAGTATACTGAAACATTTCGGTTTTTCTGTATTGAATATCGACCACATTACACCGATATTATTAGGGATTCGTTATCAAAATAGCGCAACATTTTCGATAATTCGATATCCGGTATTCAACGACCGAAAATATCAATTTATCAGAATTTCGATATCCGGTATTGCGCGACATTTTAGAAAGCAAATAAAAGAAACAAAAAGCTTCTTCTTTCTTCGCCGAAGTAGGAATCCCATCAAGTTAGTCTCTTCAACAATGAATTCAAAATATTTCTTGATGCAAAGTTGACCCGGTCCAATTCGAATAAAAAAATTGGGAAATCATACAGGTCTCATGCAACAAATAATAACGAGTATCATTAACTCTAGAACGCATAACTGGGGTTCATTCGGACCCCAGCATGGTAGCATTTATAAGACGACAATAATTTTCACATAAACTCGAGTTTATGTGAAAATTATTGTCGTGTTATAAAGAACGTACATTCGGAAAATTCAGTGATCTGCAAAATTGTATTATTTGTCATATATAAAACCTTACTGCGAACAATATGACCAACAAATGTGTAAGCACAAATTGTGTAAGCACATTTTGAGTAAATAATATTTACTCAAAATGTATCTTTCGTAAACGTACATTTCGTTAGTGAAGAATCACCTTCACTAATCGCCTTCATTTGAAGTTACTAGGCCCCAGAACTACTTAAAATATACGTTATTTCAGTGTTGGTCTAACATTACGAGATCCGTTAATAATGAAAATTTCTCCGTTACAATTTCTAGGAGTAATAGTACAGAATGCGTGGTTTGAAAAAAATTGAGTTCATTCTGACAATCATTCGAATACTTTTTGCATGTATGATAATAAGCTTGAATAATGGGATTTGTATTTTACTGTTCGTTATTAAATATTTTTAGTAACAGAATCAACAAATTAACGCAAACACGTGCTTGAAAAAGAACAGCGAGCGGCATTTTTTTCAAACAGAGAGACTGAGATCAAAGAACGTTGTAACTGAAAATGAATAATGAATTAAACAAACCCAGCACCGGCGTGTTTTCGCCAAATTACATACGGCGCTCTAAAAGTGACAAAAGTCTTCGTTAACCTATTATAAAACTCCTCTTTACCAAAATTAGGCTGAATACCCTGAAAATTAAACGTACAATTCATTTCAGCAAACAATACGTATAAACAACCCCAGAACAACTTAAAAAGGTATCGAAATGCTCCCTTGCTCCCCATTTGAAAATTCCATCCCATCTGAATCCCCTAAAATATATTCTATTACAAAAATGAAAAAACACAATGCTCCCGCCCCAAAACACTAAACAATGTTCCGATTAAAACACCCTTCACTGCGTAACAAATGTCCCGAGCGCCACCCCGGCATAATTCTCGCGGAAATTCAACGCGAAAATTGCCATTTACCGGGGCGCACAAAGCAGCCAAGTTTCGCAAAGGAATCCGCGCTATTTTTATTCCCGTCCGCAGCGGCCGTATGCGCCACACTTGCGAAAAAAGTGCCGCGCACGGAGCTTGCCAGTACTTTGTCGGCGTTTACAATGGACCGGTTGCGTTGACCTGTGATTAATGTAGCGATCAGTCTAGCGTATTCAGGCCCGTGCGCCAACCGCGCCAGTTCGCACACATACATGCGAGTTTTTCGCCGCCAAACTTACGTGCCGTTGAGTTCGCCGCCCGAGACGAAGCTCCGGGAAAAATGCCGGCGCGCGACTCTATTTGGCATACAGAGTCAGTCGAAGCGTCGCGACGTCCACAAATCATCAGGCCGGCGTCGACAAATCGCCGCCTTAAAAGCCCGGCCATTCAAACAAGCCATAATTTTCGCGTTCAAAGTAAACAGACCGAGCGGCCGTTTCGCTCGATCGCTAATAGCTAATAAAACGCCAGAGCGTTGTTTGCCCTGGCCGGGGCAAATATCGCGATATTTCCGGCCGATTCGCAACCGCGGACCCGGCCGAGGCGAACGAAAATACGGAGCAAAAATGAAGGGGTGGCGGGGGAAGACAAAATAGATTGGCGTCGGAAATGCTTCGTCGTGAGGCGCAAGCATGGGGCAGGATTGATATTGTTTTGGGAAGAAAATGTTGGGGAGGAGACGAAAGTCGTTTTGAGGTGAAAAAATTAAACGAGGTTGTTGTTGGGGGGAAAAAACGTTGGGGTTTGAACGTTTTTTATCTCCAAAGTTGGTAGAAATAGTTTTGTCAGGTTATTGTGGTTTGTTTTTTTTGGTGAAGTCATGTTAGATGGATGAGACATATGTATTCATATAAGGAAAATGTAGATTGTAATTCGAAAAATGTTAGTGTTATGCTTTCACATCACAGCGTTTGTTCATTCCAGCAAAAGAACTGTGTAGTTAGCACAAGTGATTATTTAGTAGCACATAAAAATATATATATATAAAAAACCATTTCTGAAACTTAACAAGTATACAAGTTGTATTGTATTTGATGAAATACTTTCCTCTTAGTGAATATTAATGCAGTTTGAGGATACGAAAATAATTTTTTTTGAATTATGCGAGTTGGAGATAATCGTATCAATTGCTTGAATATGCCTTTGCAAGGAAACAGACATTTGAATGATGTGTGTATTGAATTTTTGTCAAACATATACATATAGTGCAGAAGTACAGATAAAGGTTCACAAGTAAATATTGATGATATTTAAGTTTGCATTTCGAGCGGAGTTTGATGTTTGAAGTAGACGATGTAACGATGATGTAAATTCAGTGATAACTAAATTATTTTACAATTCTGGAAAATACTTTACGTAACTGCTACTGTTTGTAATATTACAATACCAAACAAATATGTAATAATTTTTCGGTATTCTGTAAACTTACAATCCAAAGTTTCTATTCTACATAGTTACTTTATTTTGTATTTGAGTTTGTACGTTCTCTTCGTTGTTAATACATGTTTATTTACACTTACAGAAAAGTTTAGTTTCGAACAACATGGGACCCCCGTACTTTATGTATAACAAGGAAACTGTTAGTTATTTAGTAAATATAACTAAATGATACAATGCATCTTGAATGAATAATAAAGGACGGCATTTTTATTAATTTGCTTATAAAAGTTAAATCGTATTGAATTTCAGAAATACTAAACTGAAATTGGCCTTTTTGTGCAGTTTGCCATACACGTACGACGAAAACGAAGTGAAAAAATAAGATTCCGTTTTATTTAAGAAATGCTTACATATACCCAAATAAGGCTTCTCTCAAATTCCAAGAATATCGGATAAAAATTGGGCCCAACAAATAATGTCAAAATTACCCCTTTTTTGATTACTTTGTTTTAAAAAAGATGTCTTTGGTGGATTTCTCTCAAATTTAGAGATTAGGATGAAACAAAGTCTAAAAAATCGACACTTATTAAAGATTTTTTCCACTTCACTGGCACCTCTCCGTAATTCACGAAACGTTCCACGTCTGACCGTATTCATTCACCTCCCCTCATATGCATTTAAAACAATTCCCTCTCCCAAACACCCAATTTCACACCCCCCTCTTTCCCCACATTTTTTCTCACACTACAATCCTTCTCCCCCCAGTTTTCCCCTCACCATTCACCAATTCTCGTCCAGCTCGCCCAATCCCCGATAACCTACGGCCGGACGATAATTCGTCCACTGTTTTCCCCGAATGAACCCCTAACTCAAGAAGACGCGCGCAATTTTCATAATCCGCGTTCCGCTCGACCTTTCGATTTTTGCGCGCCGCCAGCCGCTCGTCGAATTTGTTGGCCGCCTGGCAACCCGATACGCAATAACTCGCGCAATAAAAACGTGGCCAATAACTTCGACACCACTGCGGCGGACTAAATGGCGCGCGCCGCCACGAAGTTTTGCGATATTCGCGAGACGGCCCGGGGGGCGGAGGGGTCCTCGGCGTCCGCAAGTTCGCCGATAGTCTGACACACTTGTCCCGGCCAGCGCGCGTTCTTTATTTCCGTGGTACGTGCGCTTTTACGGAATTAGATTCATTGATGCAATTTGCGCGGCCGTTAGGTATTCGCGGCGCACAATTTATACACTTTATAGGGCCGGGGCGTCGACATTTATTTAATTGACGCTACGTGATGATTTATCGGAATTATTCGAATCGGACGTAATGAGCAGGTTATGCAAATGGGGCAGGTGAGCGAGTGAAGGCCGACGAATTTTCGGGACAGGTTGAATTTGACCCCCTCCCACTTGTCTGTCGGAGTTTTTAATAACGTCGTTATTGGACGGTCAACCCCGGAGAACACCGAAGGAATAAATAGAGACTTGTATCGATTATTGAAAAATCGATGTTATTTCATATAAGTTCGGTTCCTCGTAAATTATTGTTGCCGGTTCGGCATCCGGCCGCTCTGGCAAATCTATAAGGAATTCCAAGAATGTTCTGGGAGGGCAATCACGCGATTACGCCGAATTAAAACTTGCGCCGAGTTGTGCTGTGTTTCGGTCGGAGAATTGACCGGTAATTTGTTGGCGCATTGGTTTGCAAATCGGTTATCATTAGTTCTTTCGTAAAAGGGGTTTAACGCGGAGTACGGAAGTTCTAAGCCAGGCACTCAATTTCCGAGTTCGGATTTGGCTGTAAGGCTGAAATCATGAATCCGAAATGTCGTGTCTTTTAGACGATTTCGACGAGAAAACAAACTTTGCAGCAGTTTTTTGACGAAGAAAAAAAATTCCTCTTCGAAGAAGTCGACTTTGAATCGCTTATTTAAATTTAGTCGCTTCATTAAAAATGGAACGGTTTATCTAACTACCGTGCTACAGAGTTTTCTAGATTTGTTGTGGTATTAAAAGAACTTTTGTCTTGAAACATTTTTCGTGTAGTAAAATGTAAAACATCGCCGAAATGTGTACAGCAACGTAGAGAACATTCACATTACCGACAGTAACACAATTTTCAGCAAAAAGTCGTAACATTAGCACTGACGGTTATTTCTTGGCTTCTTTATATTTATATTTGCATTTAAATATGTAAATGCACTTTACAAATGCATACATTTCGAGTGCATACAAATGTATTTGAATTCGCTTTAAAATAATGTAACAGGCTATCGAAGCGTTTTATTTGCGGTATTCGTATATATGAAATGCTCGATTTTTGGACCGAAGACAATATTCAAAGTTGTTTCGGAATTTAAAACTCCTTCGCAACCACCAAAGACATATCTTTTACTCACCGGAATTTCCCATAGATCTGTTCTGGTCCAGCACCGTACCTGCAAAGGAAACGTACAATGTAAATATATAAAAAACGTTTCCAACTAGAAATACATGACTAAACATTACTGTTCTTTTTCATGGTTACATTTTTGATATTTCCGAGTTCTGATAATATTGACTTTTATTTTAACGCGAAACAGATTTTTCGTTTAAAATCTCATGTCTTCGCCTACGCTGTGTTTGCACGAAGATTTCCCATGAATCATAACAAATCCATGGATTCGTACATGCATTTCGTCATCCACTCACACGCGTTACATTTTTCGACTGTCGCGCGGGATTCCGTTTCTATTAGATGTTCCGTTGGGAAAGATTGGAGGTGAGATAGAGTCTCGCGAAGGAAATAGGTAGAAACAACACTCTTACGTTACATCGAAAGTCGCTTCTCCATTCTCACTTTCAATTGCGATAGTTTTCAAATATCAGTTGGCAAATATTCAATACCGTCGCTTGTGAAAATCTTGCTCTTAGTAACACGCAAAGTTTGTAATCTTTATTTAAGCACACAACCAGACGGCGAAACTTTTACCAGTATACCGAATAATGCAACAGCCACGGCATGTTTAATGTAATAACGGAAACAAGACAAGCCGAAATAATATCATTCCGAATCCATAAACCTTTCCCCGATTAATTATGAAACTCATTTTTCGAATACAATTTCTCGCCGGAAACGCGGGAGACTATCACTCGTCCTTCAAACAATTTTTGCAAATAGAATTTTACTATACGTGCGAGTGCCATGAATTGCATCGCAAGGCTACGCTACGTCAGTTACATCGTGCGATCGCAAATATAGTACGCAGACGGCGGAGAGAATTTACTGGTTCCGAGTAAAGTGTTAGAAAGGGAATTATCGTAAAAAACGAGGATGTCACGGTTCCGGATAATATGATAAGAAATTCGCCGAAAACCGTGCGATAGTAAAGTCAATTAAACAACGTAGCCGTTTCACGAAAACCCGATTATTCTGGACCCTCTTGCTGATAAACTTTTCACGCTCAGACATGATGACTTGATGGAAAAATTATACAAAACGTTGAATGGTCCAACAAAAACGGCCAATTTACTCGCGGGAATAGTTGCAACAATATTTGCGCTGCAAGTTTTTGCAAATGGCAGTCGAAGTTTGTTTCGTGCCTTGAAACGAACATCAGCGGGCAGAGCAATAAAATAATTTCGAATTAACTGAACAAAAAGACGAACTTTTAATAAGGTCCTTTGTCTGAAAACCTGTATATTTTGTTTTAACAAATCCTGCAATGTGTCCTCCATGTCGATATCGTCGCGGTGTTCGCACAATCTTGTCTTTTGACACCTTTTTGATGGAATTTTTGATAGAAAAATGCCGTGACAAACGAACACGACTCTGCACGGTAAAGCAAGGCGTCGTTAATACGCAATCATTTAACGTAGCGATAAAATGTCGTGCAATCTATTATTCCAAGGAGGCACATAATATCCTCGATAATCGAAGTCGGAAATAGTACCGAGACCCGGCGGAAGCAAAAGTTAAGTATGTTTTCATTTCTCTTGAAAGTGCAAAAGTTTGTGCTATTGGCATTTCTTAGTCGAACGGAGCGCGATAGAGCGGCGGCGGGCGGGAGTTTCCACGGAGCAGCATACTTCTAGCTGTCGACTATACAAATCTGAAATCCTGAATGTAGAAATTCAAGGTTTGATTGTCTTCACAAAACTTCCTTAATTATACCACACTTCTGCGGGAATTACTCAACCAAGATTGAGACTCTGCGATTACATGTTTTCGTGTCGATTTGCGGAATGCAATTACGTGGACAATTCGTCGATAATTAAAAATACGCGGAATATGGTTTGCCTGCGATGTCTCTTTATCAGTGCGCCGAGTCGCTCGTCGTTTAATTCATTCCGCAAAATGAACTTCGGATACCAATTATTGAACGTGTTCCGTTGTTATCACTCATTCAGGGATATTGTTATAGCGAACGTTGGAAAAATATTTTGTTCCATTTTTGGCAGATTGGTGGGTAATTAATTTGTCTGTTTTCAGTGGCAGTTACAAAAAATAATGCAGTTTATTTCTGAGTTGTACAACTGTCGAACTCCAGTATTCTAACTTTGATCCGATCATTAGAAGGATGTCGGAAGCATGCGATGTTCAAGTGTTAAACAATTATGTCCGTAATCTTAACATTTTGACTAGTATTGATTGAACTAATTGGCGAATTGTTGGTAAAACTAATTGATATACAATTTATACCAAATAATGTTTGCATATTCTATAACTGAAATGTCGACTGCTAAGGTGGATGGTGTACATTGATTATCGGAAGCATACTTCACTAATTTGTAATTATGTTGTTGTAATTAGATACAAACTTTACGTACAAGTTGTACGGCTTTGTGGAGACGACAGTGAAAGGTGTACTTATGTTAATTAGTTTATTATGTTAATTAGTTTATTAATTTTTCACGAAGTTTTTAGACGCTTCATTAGTTTCAGCCATATTGAAAAAAGTATTCATAATAGTGTTTAGCATTGGTATTTAACACTGGTTAAAATTGTTTGTTAATTAAATTTTATGCGTACGCTTGATGATGAATAAACTTTATTCATATTTGAATCAGAAAATACTTTATGCATTTTTCGCCTATTTATTAAATAAATTTGCGACGAATTAAATCCTGAATATATATTGCGGAATATTTGGTATATTTCATGCATGTCTTGGACTGAATAATTAACATGCTTTATTATTCACGATTTTCTATCTGGCTAAGTTTCTTCCAAGTCTCATGCTTTGAACCAACCAACAGAATAATTAAAAATATGTCGATATTTTAAAATGAAATTCACTTCTAATCAAAAACTCATCTTCCGTTTAAAATAACTCATTTATCTCTAGAATATCAGACCAACTTTTTAGCATCTTCGTTTTGTTTAATTTTATACATTAGATTGTTATTTTAGGGGATTTCGTTTCTCCTAAATTTGAATCTAATGTCTGTTAAGAGAAGACAACTATTGAAATCTATTTCTAATTATAATAACGTAGAAATCCATTCTTAATTTTATAAAATGTCTAGATACATAATGAGCAATAGACGAATAATAAAAGGAAATTATTTCACAGCGAATCTGGATTGTACACAATATAATCCACATTGCAAAGAGATCTATATTATTACCAGTTTTAATTAACCCTTGATCCTTGAGAAATCTGTATTGTTAAATAACACTTATTAAATTCAATTTTAAATCGTTAAATTCAGATATAATTCGTTACCGTTGTAAATCTAGAACAAGAAATAGATGTACCACTGAATTTTAATTGTATTTTACGATTGCAGTATCATTTCCTATTTTCTACCTTGGTAAAATAGGAAACTTCCCTTCCCTAAATTTTGGCTTGGAAAGGGTTAATCAGATCCCATTTCTCATTCTATCCTACGTCATCCTTGCACAATCTCTGCTCTTCAAATACAACTTCTCAATGTACACTTATTCTCCCCACCCATCAAATGGTCTAAAACCGCTTCTATCTGTCACTCCCCATTCAACCTCACCTTCGCCACCACTAACCCCAATTTTTCCCTCCCGCTCCAACTGCTGAAATCAAGTCTAAACTTCGCCCAAATCTCCCTTCCAAACGACATCCCTCCGGCTCTTTCCAACAAGAACAACAGCACTTGATTAATAATCGCCGTGCCATCGGTTGGCGCATCCGGTAGGATAATTACAGACGTCGACTCGGGCCGAGTTGCGCGACGGATCCCGCTCGATATTCCGTCCGATCCGGAACACGGAAACCCGGATATTTCGCGCATATTTCGATGCGCTTAAGTTTTACGATCTTAATGGTAAATACGTGCTCGGATAAGCCGGAAACTCGCGCGATACGCCGACTTGCAACGCTGCAGTTTCGCGGTCGCAGATATCGCGGATAAAAGGATCCCGGCAGGAGCGAGTGGATGCTGCTCGCCGACGTTTCCGAAGAGATGCACGTGCCGTAGACGTTAAGGGTATCAATTCTAGATTTGCGATCCGCGCGGCTGCGTCCGTCACGTTATTGCGTTACGTGACGTATCTCGGCGGAACGCGGTTGCGGATGAGCTGACGCCGAAATGAGCCGCTGTGCTCCCGGGCGTCACGCCGAAAGCGCTTGTTTATTTCGTTCCGCCGCGCGCTCGCTCGTTTATTCCAAATTGCGAGCGCCGACGGCTGACAATATATTGACCGGGGTTAAGTGTTCGGCAAATTCGCGATTAACCGATTACACGCGCCCGATCGATTTCCGATCGCGACGTCACGCGTGTCGGCCTGCTTTCAGGAGCTGCGGCCCGAACCTAATTGTTTTCGCGGTTCGCGTCTGTGTCCTTAGTTTGGAAGCTCGTTTTCAAGGGAGGAGGAAAACCTATTCGTAGCATGTTGGGTGGCGGGTATTTGCGGGTTGTGCGACGGAATACAGGAGATTGCGGTTTCGCACTTGAAATATTGAACGATCGCGAAAAGATTTCGGGAAGGACATGTTTTTGAAAATGGGTTCCTAGAGGGAAGTCTTTTTGAAAGCTTATTTCGATCAGGCCTGAAGAAGAAAATTTTTGACGCTGAGTCGATGTATATTTAATACAGTTATTCGCGTGAACTTTGCTTTGCAGATTTTTGCAGGTGTATGTACAAAATGTGCACTTTCAAAAGTGAAATTGACGTACTTGGAGTGACTTTTATATGAATATAAAAATTGGGCGAGTTCACGCTGAAATGTGTAGTCGGAAAAATTTGGTTGATTTGAGAAAAATATTGGGTTTTGGAGCAATTTTCGGTGAGTGCTGTAATATGTTGTTTGTCAACGAATTTTTCCATTGCTTTGTAATTTTTAGATTATTATTGTTTGTTTATTAATATTAATATTATTAGATTATTAGTGTATGTTTATTGATGTTAATATCATTTGTTAATGATTGTTTATTAGCTCGTATTAATAGACAATGCAATAATTACGTACGAATTGCATATTCGAATTTATAAATGTACTTTATATCAATTATGGTAGTGAATATCTGATAAGTTTAGAGCCATTGCTATCGCGTAATTATAACTGCATATAAAAAAGTAAATACGTTGAAAGACTAATGGCTTTTTAAGATTTAAATAATTTCCCGATGTACGAATAATGCCTTAATTTCGATCACAATTTCTGGTTCTCAATAAAACACTGTTCTGGATAAATTATAATGAATTATTTACAGGGTGGCTATTAAGATTACATTTAAATGATAATGAAAAAGTCGAATTTTTCCATTGCAGCGTTGAAATGGCATTAATTTTAATGCACTTTTAATGCAAGTATTGAAAGCTTGCGTCAAAACTTAATGAACCAAAATTGGAATGGTATGTAATCAATTAGCTGAAAATGCATTCATATTAATGTTTCCAAAAAAATCAATTTAAGATTCTGGAACTGCAGTTTTCGTGCACATAAAGTTTTTAAAACATTGTTAGTGGTAAGTTCAAGTAAAGATACGTATTTTGACCAATTACATTTGCCGAACTAACGATAGCACGTCGTATAAGGTTCTTTTAGAAAACCTGTAATCACAGCTAATTTTAGTTATGTCTTAAATGAATAGTTGTTTCTGCAACAGTGTAATAATAGCCTGCTTTGCACATCCTATCACAACAATTGCAGTTCGTAATTACAGCAATCATTTCACATGAATTCATTACTAATTCCAAGTCATACTAATCGTTGTATATACGCGGCTTAAAATGTCTCCTCTTATTTGTGGTTAATACTCAATTAATACTAATTTACTTTAAACTTAATATACGAGTAAATATTATTTGTCAGCATCGTTTGAATTAATTCTACTTAAAATAATGTTAATTAATCTTTCTACGACTTACAATTTTCTGGTATAATTTGCAATAGTCGCAAAAAATATCGTTATAGATTGTATAAAATTGCAATCGCAATCCTACGTGAGTATTGATCCAAAATATATATTTTGGCAAGCGCTGCGCAAAATCCGGTCAATTTATTATAAGCCTGATTATTAGAATCTTTGCCGCAGACGGTAGTAATTTAACAACAAAACATGAACGTGTTCTACATTCGTTATTTATACGAGATACGTGTATTTTCCGGTGTATCTTTATGGAATGGCCAACTATCACTGTCCGAATTTCCTTCACATTGGATCTTTTTAAATCGAAATATCATTGGATCTTAATTCCCGTTGCGGACTTTAATTCTCACGAGTTAATGAGGCGAAAAAGAGGTCCCCCGTAAATTGCGTTTTTACGCCTGCAACGCAGCCGCAATATTTGTTTAAAAACTGCAGTATTCTTTCAATGACATTGCTTCTACAGAATCGTTGCTTTTACCGACTTTTAGAGAGGAAAACTGACGCTAAATGACGTCTTCATGCTCTTCGCCGGAATCCAGTCTAAGTACTAAATTCAAGCCAGCGTCACACTACATTTTCGTTTCCAGTACCATCACCATCAGAAAACATCCCCTCAAAATAGCTGCACAATTTTTTCGTCACTTAGTTCTTTTTCAACACAAAACGATTGCATCGCTAAAAGTCATTCTCGTCCTTAATTAACTTTGAAACCGGCGAATCGCGAAACGATTCAATCCCTCGAAAGTTGATAATCATCGCACGTAGACGAAACAGCAATAAAACCGCCGTCCATTAGGCGACCGAAAAAGGAAAATGCTCCGACGTTTATCATGCGCGAAAATAAATCGCCGCTCCACGCCGCAGCTATTGTTATGCGCGAATTAGCTCGTTTCTTCGATTGCGCTCGTATTGACGAAAAATTACTGCGATTGCCAAACACAATGACTTCTTTGTCGCAGAAACAACCTCACGTACTGCGTCTGAGTCAATTGCTGCAGTTACTCTCATCGATCTGCAGCAAGTGGCGGTACAGACGGTACATATTGAAAGACTATGTATTTCGGAACGGCGCGACCGAACGCGAATGAGAAATACGCAGCCGGGCCAATTTCTTTGCGTCGCTCCGTGCCGGCGAAGTTGCGGTCATTCTTATACGATAACCACCACGTACTCGCCGGCAAATAAACAGGAGTATCGAATTACGACACAAAGAGTCGCGGGACGCTTGAATACCGCGCAACTTTACGGCGACTGGGACGCGCGCGCTCCCGATACCGATAAAAGAATTCGAAATAAATTTCGCTTTCGAGGCGGCCAATGACGGCACCGACCAAATATAAGCTTGTATCCATTTGTCACGAGTGCGATGGAAACTTCGTAAAAGGCGCGATTGGGCGAATTAGATTTTTTCCGTTGGAGATAAGCAGGGGATCTGAAAAATTGTGATCTGAATGTTTCTTTAATTCTTTATTTTTATAGAATCTGTTAAATGAATATCATAAATTGTGTTAGGAAACTGAAACTTTTCAATATTCTTGATGTTTTTAATAAATTTCGATAATTTTTTTTATTTAATGATTATTTAATAAATTTTTTAACATACTTGATGGCAGATAATATGTAGAATTAATGTCATTAGAGAGAAAATGATATAAACTTTTTCTTAAAAGTTCTATGAAAAACTCCTCATTTTTTTCTTGCTCCATGTTTTTTTATTATTTATTACATAAATGAGATGAAGTATATCAATCTTCATTCCTATGTAAAATGCTCTCTCAATATTTTCCAACAAAAAATGTAAATTTCAACAGAAACCTCTTACTTTTTTTAGTAAGAAAATGCGAGTTCACTAACCCAACTACTTATTCTCCCTCTTCACTAATTACGTAGTAAGATTTACTGAAAAAACAACAAAAACCAATTATTTTCTCCGTGCGCCATCATTAAAACGCTCGGTTCGCTTTTAAACCCGTGCTATTTGGTTCCGGTCCGTTACGCGCGGCAGTTTCTAAATCAAAAAGCAACGCATCGAAATTGTTGTTGATGAATAAAACTGCGGCGCGCGGGCTCATTTCTGATGTTTAATTTACCCGGGCGAGCGTAAAATATGTGGCTCGCTTGCTTAGCAGCGAGTGATCGATGTAAAGATTCGGTCGGACAATTTGTTCGAGGGAAGCACCGTAAGCAATGGCGTAATCTTATGCATTAAAGCGACTTTTACGTTCAACCGGCGCGCTCGCTTTTCGTCCGGTAACAAACGCATCGCCGCCGATTAATAAAACAAAAAGGAACTCGCGCAAAGCGCGTTCCCGATTCGTTCATTACATATCGGCCGTGCGCCACAATAACAACCGTTCCCGCGCTTATCCCATCATCGACGCGATTGATCTTGAATATTTATTTATTCGCTCGCACCGACACGCCGCCGTCGATTGATCCAGAAATGTTTTCCGAATTACCGGCGCGACGTCGAAAAAAGCGCGTCACGCGGAAATGGCGCTTTCATCAAGCTTGTTGCGAGTCCGGTACAGCGATTCGTCATATTTTTCGACACGCTCCATAGCCGTTGGAAATCGTCTCGGCAAGGACGCAATTTTTTAATCGAACGAAATAATGGATCGCGAATGACGCGGGCGTGCGCGCGCGAAATGTTCCATTCGAACTGTCAGCGGCGCTTTCCGGGGCCGGGGGCAAGGAAGGCGATTTTTGCAGCACAAAAGACAAATTCGATTGCGACAAATTGATCGATCTCGGATGAAATAAAAATATTGTGCCGCGCGAATCAATCAGACGCGTTCCATTAGATTTCGACGGGCGATGAAAGTTATTTTTTCGTCCGCGCGCGAATCAAATTAAACGTTTAATCGGCCGCTTGTAAATAGAGTCCAAGTCGCGACAAAGTGATTCGGAAAAAACGCGGCGCGCTTAATAAAAGCTTACGCGCGCGCTGCGAAACTCGGCAAATGTTGCCCCGGTGTGCCGTAATTCAAATAGCCGACTTGCGATGTCGCTGCGCGCCGCTTTTCGTTGTTCGGCGCCGCGCGCGCCCTCTGCGCTCGGCTGATCCCCCGGGTGCTTTACGAGTACTTTGAGACGAGCTGCCGGCGCGCGAGAGAGATTCGAAAATAATTCGCGTTCGAGCGACCTCTTGCGGAGGATGCACGGGGTCAAAGGGCCTCGCGATTTGCGGGCGCGGTTACGCGCACACGACGAAACACGCGCGCGTTTCTTCCGGCCGCTCGGCCGGTTTTGATTTATGTGCGTTTCTTTGACGACTCGGCGGAAGGTTGCTGCTGTGTAATATTATAATCCAACTGATATTGCCGTTGTGCAGACAAACGCGGCGACTCGGCAGAGCGCAATCTTTGACCCACAGGCGGCACGTTTCATAAAAGTCGCGCAAAGCGGTGTTGTTCCAGCCTTTGCCATTGTTTCGACTCTTGACAGATTATGATGTTTTAAAGGGAGGTTACATTTCAAACGAACGGCAACTGGGACACGATATTTGAAACGAGAGGTTTATTGTGCAACGAAAGACGACGTTTGGCGAGCGGAAATGGTGGAAGGCGATTTTTAATGATTCGATTGCTGGGTGGGCGGTAACAGGAAGGGGGTAAGAGGAACGGAGATGTTTCCGGAAATGTGTGTATGATTGCGGTGACGAGTGATAGGGGGGAACCATTCATTTTTGGAAGATTTGTGGGGAGTGCGGATTTAAGTAGGTAAGATGAGTTTTGGGTCAGACAAGAGAGATTTGGTAAGTAACTTTTTACAGGGAATGTGTACGTTTACTTTCACTATGTGTGTGAAATTGTATTCTTCCTTACACTGTCTAATACACTGTTAAAAATCTCAGGAGTGAAGCTTTTAGGGGTGAAGTGTGAAATATTTTGGTGTCAATCTTGAAAAATC
>JABFPB010001555.1:0-24544 GCA_022817645.1 Ceratoteleas bidentatus | reverse complement strand
CAAAGTTTGACCAGGATTTGGCACTTAGTACGGAGAGATCTGGGGCCAGGTAATTGACCAAATGTAGACAAAATCTGGGGCTATTTGGTTCAATGGGTATCGTGACTGTTTGACTGATTTATCACCGGTCAAACTGTTCAACTGACAACAAATATGAAATGGATTTTCCACTTATGGTATGGTAACCGGATTCCACTGACGATAACCAAGTATTTTTTAGAGTGTGTTGCTCCCTAGAAGGAACTCCCAATTTTAAGAAATCGATGTGGAAATGCTATAAATAAAAAATCTATCTTCTTCTGCAGTTTCCAATTTTTGAACTGAAAATTTGAAACTATATATAAAGAAATATTTCCTTTTTCTTTATTTTGTTTCTGTAGTTTCCTTTTTCTTTATTTTGATTTCTGTAGTTTTTGAGACTTAAAAACTGTTTTTTGAACAAAAACTCACCATACCCTCCCCTTAATGTAACTTTTCACAAGACTGTAATCTCATTCTAAAGGGATGTATTCTTGCAAAAAAAAGTGGAAAATTCACTTTCGATTAGAATATTCTCCTCATTATCACTGGTCTGCTAGACTGCAGGAACTCATTCCATTATCATAGCCAGATAATGCACGTCGCTTATCTCTAACAACTGTATACAGTAATCGAACATTTGTCTACACTCAACCAGCCACACTCCTGCAGTAGCATCTCCGTTTTTCCTCCATTTATGAAACGCGATAATCACCCCCATCGCTACAACTCGCCAAACCACATTTCCGTCTGAAAATTGCCATGGAACCCCGCTTCCAGCATCAGCGTTCGCCACCTCGCAATCCACTCGCGAAGCTCCAGAAAAGCTCCGTAAAATCGCCCCATCCAACTCGCCATTTCTTCCAACGTCATCGAAATGCTCGCAGCCACCTTCCATCTTTCCGTCGCAGTCATCTTCGGCGCAATAGGGTCTCAGTAATCAGATAAGCCGTTTCATTTATGTTTTACGAGGAAGCCCGGGCCATCGACCCGCCGTTCGGGATAATTTACACATTGGACGTGAGCCAACGTTCCCCCGTCACAGCATCCTCCGTCCCCGACGTTGCCATCTCCTGTTTACCGCAGACTCGCAATTGTCCTGCGCTTCCTCGTTTGGCATTTCAATTTCGCGATTCGGACGCGACCAGCTGATCGTCGCTTTGACGCCGGATCGGCTCCTTTTCCCGCGAAACATTGCCCAGCGTCCATATTTAATGGCGGAGGGAAAAACATATTGTTTGGGTATCGGCTAAGTGGATTGCGGCATTAATTATTGAGCATCGCGTGGATGCTCGGCCGCGTGGTTATCTACATTATAGACATGGATGGAACGAACGAAACCGTATGGTCCACGATAACGTCGCGAGAACTGAAGATGGGTGAAAAATAGGTCACAGAAACGGCTATTTAGACTTTTATGAGGGGTTTCAATGTAAAATCTTGGAAACCGTTGTACGGAGGAAAAAATTCGTCTAGTTTTTGGTAACGTTTTAGGGTTTTAAAGAGTTGCAACTAGGTGTACTATTCTAGAGAAAAGTCCTGGTCTGGAACGAACCAGTTACTTGCGAGGACAAAGTTCAGTGCTACGGATTCGGAGGCAAGGGTTCAAATCCCGGTACCAAAAATAAGTTTTTTCACAATTAAACAAATATTTAATGAATACAATGAATTTGAATCGTTTTGAAATACTAAGTTAAGAAATTATAACTGAAAGTGATGGAGAGATCCGATGAGAATAGGCCAAGACGGCGTGAGAGGGGGTGAGGGGGAATTAACGAGAGATCGGGCGGGGTAATTAAAAGGGTTGGAACGGCGGTGCTGAAATATGAACGAATCGAGGATTTCGGCGGGAAAAATGCGAGGCTACTTTAGGGATGAAAATGGGACGCCTGGATGGTTAAAGCTACCGCAAGTCTGCCGGTAATAATTCTGAAACCCATTCCATAATCCATATTGCAATTAAACATTCGACGATGGCGTTTTGTCGGGTCGAGTGCTGATGCAATTTTGCCTGCAAAAAGAGGGAATCGGAGGAGTGGGTAGTTTCGCAATATCGATATTCCAAGTTGAAAATATGAGGTAACTAAATTAATGGGGTTAGTTTATCTAACGAACGTTTTCGGTTGAAATGTCGGACTAATTTGGTTAATTGGATTGATTGCTGTCTGCTGACACGTAACTTATCATTAATGAATGCAGGAATACTTTAAAATCTTCGTACTTGGATCGCTTAATTCTTTTTGCAGCTGCCAGAGAGAATCTCAGCTTAATTGCCGATCACTTCCAGTGGATGTTGAATTATGTCTTTTTGTACAATAACCTTCTTGTGAAAATGGATCTGCAATATCCCTGCATTAGTTAAATTTTGCTGCAAAACTTATCAATCGACTAGTTATATTATGTTTATTAATTCAGTAAGTTGCAAACAGTTTGGGCAAATTAACGCGCCAAAACGTATACTGTTAATCAGGTTTAATATCTTTAAAAATGAATTAAATTTGTATCATTAAAATAACGGCTGCGCTGCGCAATGAGCTGTTATTCATAGCTGAATCAAAGATTTAAAGGGGATTGATGTGATTTGAATTCACGAGTGAGGTAATTATGAGGCGCAACAGTCGGCGATAAAATTGTCGAACGAGGAAAATTGTTTGCAGCAGTTACATAATGTTCAAATGGCAGTTAATGTGTAACGATCGAATTGTACCATCCTTAGTCTTAAGGAATAATGGAATGTGTAACAGTAAAGAATCGTGACTTTGATGCGGGTACCATAACCATGAAACGCAAATGGAGATATTAAGATTATGAAATGATGTAATTAAACTTGAATGGTACAGCGGAGGCGCACAAATGAAAATAATAAACTTGGGGTAATTAATTGGGAATTTAGGAGAGCGTTATAAAACGTGAATGATTAATGGAGGCAATAAAAAGGAATAAGAATTTACTTAATTAGATTTCCCGAATAATTTTAGTTAGCAATAAAGTCCGCTGTGCGACGTAGACATTACATTAACTCAATGAGAGTTGATGTATTTTCCCTCTGCTTTTATGCTAAACAATTTCGCTCAAGTAATTGTTTTCGTTGTATTTGTTTCGTGTTTATTGGCGCAGTTTTCGCGAACGCATCAGTGGTGCCAATCGCGCCTCAGTGATAGCATAACTCTTTATTTCCAATCTTGAACAGAAAATATTTACGAGGTCGTTTCGTTGTAAATTAACTACGAAGAGGATTTATAGCCGAGAAAAGACGTAATGGAAGAGTAAAGCTTATACTTTTTGTGCGTTTTTTAATCAATTAATTTTCTTACTTTCTGTTTTATGCAATTGATCACTGTTGAAACTCCCTTTCATTTTTTTCGATACGATTTTAGATAGTAATAATGTTGTAACCCTTCCCCTATAATTTAATACTGGAAAACATGTATCCGCAGTTGAATGTACATAATTTGTAAGTTGGGATTCGACAATGTACTGACTAATTTTTCACGAGATAACTTTATGCCGTAATTAGCTACATACGTGGAAAAAAGTTAAATTGTACTAGCTACTTCAATGACGAAGCAAATACCATACTTCAAATTATATGCTTAAACGAAACCTAACAAAATTATTCATCGAATTGCAGTTACTCTTTGGATAAATATACAGAACTACCCTGAAAATTGACTGTCTAGTTGAATAGTTTCCCATTTCAGAATTTTTCAGAGACTGCAGCCAAAGATAAATGTATTGTAAAAGACAATTTTCCCTATCTCAACAGTGTTAAAAATTTCCGGAGTTCGACGTTGTGGTGTAAGATGTAACTGGTTTCGGAGTGAAATATCACTCAATAAAGGTGTAAAGTTTACTCCGCCACAGGAGTAAAATTTTACAAAAGCGTCTTAAAATAAGACATATTACGTCTTAATTTAAGACATTTTTCACGAATTAAGATGCTTTTTCGTGTGTCTTAATGCCTGTTTTTTACTGTGTCCCAATGTCTGCTTTCATGCTTGATGTATTTGCGCTGAAAAGCAATCGCCAGCAATCGCTCGCGAAAACATACAAAACGCCACGCGACCTCGGGCAAGTGGCTTACGCGTGGCGCCTAAACATTTGTGTTTGTACTCGGATTCGGCGCTGCCAGGGAAACTCGTTCCGACGCTGTGTCTGCCTTACCGGACGCAAACACACAACTGCCTGTGTGACCGTGTTGTGTCGTTTGAGCAGAGCCGAGTGTGTCTTTGACCTAACCGTCTCGCGAACTCTGCCTAAATACACGACCCGGCGGCGCCGGGCTTCAACGCAACGTAGAACCGTCTGTGACGTCATTTCGCACGCATGCGCCCTCGAGCACTCGCGTCACGTCGCGTCAACGCTCGACAAAGGGATCTCCGGCAAACTGGCCGACGGTTTGCTGGAGATTTTGGAAATCCGGCGAAAACGCCGGGTTTTTGAAGGGAGGGGGGAGTCGGGCGGCAGATTTTGGGCGCGCGGGATACGGGAGGCGCGAATTATTGATCGATGTGAAACTAAAGGGGTATTTATAATTGCCCGAGATCGAGTCAGGGATGAGAGGATACAGTGGGAGAAATAGTAGATGAAAAGCTGTGTTTCGTTTTCGGGGTTTTCGTTTCGGAGTTCGGAAAGTGTTTGGGATGGGTGTTATGTTAAAAAATGTTTCTTGTGATTGAAATGTTCACTCTTTTAGACATTTGGAATTGCAGGAAAGTTTTGTCTCTGTAAATAATCGTCCTACATTTTTATTGGAGAATTATTTTTAATTAAGAAAAATTGCATATTGGCTTTTTTGTATGTTTTGGATGGTTTCGTTGACCTTTAATTGGTTTTCCTAAAAAAAGATGAAGTGAAAAAAATTTTTGTTCTAATAAAAGATAGTTAAAGTAATTTGGACTTCTGATAAAATACATCAAATTTCTCGGCAATCGGGAAAATGTCGGATCGCTGATATAAAATTTGGACAAAAACTGATTTGGAAAATATTTTGTACTAATAAACATTGGATAAGTAAAAATTGGACATGTAAATTTTAAATTGTAAACAAATAAAAATTTAAATTGTAAACAAATAAAAATTGGACAAATAAAATTGGACATGTAAATATGAGACATTTAAATTTTAGACAAATAAAAAATCGGATATTTAAAATTGGTCATTTTACACATTTAAATTTTAGACAAATAACTATTGTACAAGAATAAATTCGACATTTAAAATCGGAATTTTAATTGTCCAATTTTTATTTGCCTAAAATTTAAGTGCTCAATTTTACACGTCTTTTCATATCAATTTCAAATGTTTAAAATTTACATGACCAATTTGAAATGTCCAATTTTTGCTAATCCAAAAAATATTGTCTAAATCGGTTTTTGGCCAAAATTTAGTGATCCGACGTTTGCCCGAAAACCTACATATTCTAATAGAATACACAACTGATTTCGGCTTAAACTTTAAATATAGGTTCAGATAAAGAAAGCTTTGCACATGCGAAAAACACCTCAAAAAATTCCTTGAAATACTATCACACATATAATACTATATAACATTATTAAAATGTGATTTATTCAATAAGATATTACAGGCCTTTTTGGCTGAAAACGTATAAAAATGATCGTTTTCTACACCTACCCAAATTCGAACTGAACCTTAAATATATTATTGAAAACCCTTAAATAAATCTTTCTTATCAACATTCAACATACATGAAAATGGTTGAAGAGACATGAATATCAAGTTTTGGCTTTTGGTCAAAGGAACCACGAATTTCATCACACGCACAATGTCGTGGAAACGTTAATTGGCGAAACTCAGCCACTTTGCCATTTTCATGAATATAAGGTGCCGGCGTGCGTTATCCGCGCGGATCATCCGGGCGCGATAAAACGCGCGAAAATTGTCACGTAAAAAGTTGACTCGAGTACGTGATGGACTTTCATGATACGATGGCACATTTCGAGCGTTCGGAAGTACGACGATCCCGCATTGAGAGAATTTCGCCTGATAGATATATACGGCTGCATAAGAGTGCGGCATGGCTTTTTTCCGCAGCTCGTATATGGCAAGACCGTGTTTGTTTAGTAGCGAAATGGGACATTAAGACAAATTTCAACGAACGATTTTAATTTCGCGTTCTAGTTTGACATTTAAAAGATGTTTAGTTTCTGAAAGATGTCTTTTTTCCAAAACTGGCTGGTTTATAAAAAGAAAATAATTTTTTTAATTCAATTTTTTGATCACTAGTTAAATTATAAAAAGTTATATTTGTCTTACACCGATGTGTTTATTACAAAAAAAAATCCTATACCTATTTGAAAATGTATATTTTACGTCTAATTTTCTCATCCAACGTTAAACTAACCTATAAAACTCAATTAAAATTAAATTCATTCAAATCAAACCAAAATCATAGTTTAAATTATACCACTGATTTTTAAAACATTGTGTTATTTAAATAAAACTTTTTTTTATATTTACGTTACAAAGTTCTACCGTGGAGACAATTTTTCTGGCAGCGTTCTCGCGATTAGATCTATTAGCAAACTAATCGAGATGACGCTGGCAGAAGCAAAAGTGTTGCGCCGCAAACGAAATCTCGCGTGGCTTTCTTTTCACTTCGATTAGATATTGATCGCGATTTTCGTCGCTCCATGCCAAGTAATGCACGATTGAAGATTTATGGCTAGCGTCTGTTGAAAACAGGACTGCCAGACTTCAATCTATTTTGTATTTTTCCGTCGGACAAAGCGCCGCGAACGAATTTAGCGAGCTTTGTGGATTTCTGAGTAACGCGTATGCATGTTGCCCGAAATCTAAGCCATTTCCCGCGGGTTACTTGCGTCTCGCAACCTTTGTGAATGCCTAAGTTGCGAATTTTCTCATTACTTGGGCTAATGGAGCTAATACGTGTTCAACGTTCAAACTCGACGGGCATTGCCAGTTGCTGATCAACGAACGGTGCATTTTTGGGCGAAATTGGGGGAAATATAATAATCGGATTATTTTGCAGGCAAACGCAGTTAATGGTTAAATCTGAATCTTTAATTTCGGAGTTAGAAATAACGAAGTCCTTTTGAGTGCTGAATTTGAAATTACATATTAGGGAGATAACATATCTTAAAATGTTTGGAAAATGTAACAAACCGAAAATCGGATTTGCAGACTTAATAGTAAATAAAAAAAATAAAAATAGTATCATGCAATTACTGACTTTTATGTTTATAATAAAAAATGTCTATTTCTGAAGATTGTAAAAGTTCTCCATTTCGATTTAATTTTAGAAGATATTATCGCCGTTGAGACTGCGTTAAAAATTAAATAAAAGGTGCCTTAAGGTAAACATTTCGCGACGCTATTTAAGGAATGCATTTTCTGAATGTTAATTTAAATTGGCCGCGGTGGATTGAAATCGTGGCGCTTAAATTACGCTTTAGACAAAAACGTAATTAAACCGTGGAGATGTCACTGCGCGTCATGGCTTTTTTCGTTTTATGTAATAATGTTAATGTTGGCAGTAAAGTACAGATAATCGTTTATTCTCGTTCCAAGTAAAGTGAAGAGATGAAAAACGATGGCGAAAAACGTGAAACGACTGAATCGGACGACGAGAAAAGGTTAATTAAACAGACCTGCATGATTTAGAAAGCCCGAAAACCGGACGCTGAAGCGAAGGTTACTGGCACTTCTTTTGTTTCAAAACGGTCTTGCAAAAGTTCAATTTTTCGAGGTAAAAAAGCGCGGCTTCCGAACGCGCAATCAGTTCTGACGAATATGAAAAAAATTGTAATAAACGTGTCGGTAGTTTCAAATCAGTAAGTCCAAATACGAGCGATTCTAAACAAAGTGCTTCTTTCAATTAATCACTGTTCTTGTTGGTTCCTTTATAAAAAAATCTGAAAAAATCTAAGACACTCTAAAAAATCTGCAAATCTTTGAAAACTTGAAAAACTAAAACTAACTGAACTAAATATCTGAGCTTACCAGACTATTTCAGTCCTTTTCTGACTTTTTCATAGAACTTCAGGCGAAAATTGAAAGTCTGAAATTATTTGAAAAAATCTATGACACTCTTAAAATGTTTGTACAGTCTTGAAAAGTCTGACATCCGTGTAAAAAATGTGTCAGTATGTAAAACTTGAACTCATGGCTTATAAAACAGAAGTTACACTGAGAGTAATTTCTGAAGGAAAAATGTGACAAAACGCATTTTGCTTTCTTTACTAGAGAGTTTTTGTAACTGCTACAATAATTCCTATCAACATTCCGGAATGATTTATCTGTTTAACTGTTACCAAAAACTTCCGTATTTTGGTGACAAAAACTTTAGTAAAGAAGACAAAATGCGTTTTGTTACATTTTTCTAGTAATGTTTACAAAAAAAAATAGTAACGGTTACTAGAATTTTCTCTCAGTGTAGAAAGTACACACACTATGTCATGTTTGATGCTATGACACTATGAGCGCATGATGGAGGGGGTAAGCACTCCCTGATAGAGGTTTAAATACAGCTTTCATGTTGAGCATTGCGGATCTAAGTTCAGTTATTTTCAGGAGGTTTTTCAGACATGTTCAGACAATTTTACGAGTTTTCGAAGATTTATTTCTATAAAAGATTCTATTTTAGTAACTCAACGTTTCTTCCTTGAATATTTTCGTCATCTTGTCTTGTCAGATTCGACAAAAAATCCCTTCGCACCGTTAAATCAGAAAAGCTTCGTGCTCTTATGTACAATGCATAATAATACATAAGTAACAGTCTGGCTGGGAAATGCTTGGGTTCTTCGTCCGGCAGTTCAACTATGTATAAAGGCTGTATCATAGTGGAACAAAAGTGTAAGGATTCTTTGTAACAAATATGATTTTAAGATTATGTTTGAACGGTCCCTTGGATAAAATTACAACAAATTCTGACGCCCATCTATTTTAAAATTAATTATTAATTAATTAAAACAAATCTATAACATGTTCCATTAACGTTGAAAGAAATACTGAAAGGATTTTGAGTACGTCGTCTTTATATTTCAGACTGCTTTGAACTGTCATTCATAATATTCGACGTCGAAACTTTAGAAGGATAAAACTAAAAAATTATTATTAATTCTCACCCCGGACGATTGGAATAGAAAATGTGAGATATGAGTTCTGTCTAATCTAAGAATTTGATATCAGTTATATAAACTGCTATGTTTTCTATTCAAAGTTTTAAAGTAGAATAGTAAAATAACTGATTCAAAGTATCGAATTCACTATTAATGCTTTTTGTTATTCAGTTCAAGAAACGAAATCGCAACCTACGTTAGAGGTTAAGTTTTCAGACTTCCATTAGAGATCAAAGTGTTAATATTGCTGAGTTTCAGCAGTTGTATATTTCTCTTATTTGATATAAGGTAACTTATTTACTGACATTTACATTGGAATTGGATTCCATAAATGTTATTATTTTTGGAACAGAAACAGATTTAACAAAACTGTACTCTATTCTGCATTCTCTATCCAGCTTATTTATTCTCACATTACCTCATTCGACTAGTTTAGTCACTAGAATACTACGTTAAGACGAAATAGTTCATAGTCGGCGTCTCGTAAAAACGCGGAAAAACGCATCATCGCTGACTTGGCGGGATTCGATCGTCGGACTCGACCTTTTTCCGGCTACTCGGTCGGCTGCACTTGGGCCGAGTATTTTTGTTGGCGACGTAAACACGCGTCGGTGGAAAAAGCGCCGCGAAGAAACGAGGCGCGAGCAAAGTGGGGTATGAGGAGCTCCGAAATTGAATGGAACGGCGCGCCGTGTATTGCCGCTTTTAAAATGCGCCGAATTACTGTAAAAACGGTCGATCGGGAATTCGTGCGCGAAACGTTACCGTCGTTCTATTTGCGGTAATTGGTTTGTGGGGTTTCGCGCGGCGGTTTCGTTTGGACATTTTCGCAGCGGCGTTACAAAAATTAATGGAAACGGTTTTCGCGAAACAAGCCGGATTAATTTAAGGGACTTCTTCGGGATATTTGAGAAAAAAGGAGATTGGAATTTGAAGGATAATTCATTGATGTATGTGCAGAGTTGCGTTTCGTTATTTTATCACTAATTTACTACAAATGGGAAAACGTGAATTTATCTGAATTTTTTTTAGTTCGTCTGAATTGTGCCTGTTAATTCATCATTAATGCGTTATCTGATTGAAAATAAAAAAGAATATCCCTTTTCTGAACTTTTCGCTTTCTTGTCTTTTTTCATTACGAATTAAATTGCACTGGATGCGTAAAATTATACATATTTTCTGCGAAGCCAAACATAATCGATTGAATAGCCTTACATATTATTTATCATTTATTTAAACGTTATTTCTTTATATTGGAGTGTATTATCTCCTTATATAATAAAAATATATGGCTTCCACCGCCGCCGCCGTGTTATATCAGGTTCATAAGTGGAAGAGGTCTCTATATGGTCAGACCGAAAGTAGAATCGGCTAAGTGGAGATAGTCACTGTTTGGTCAGACCGGAAGTAGAATGGGCCAAGTGGTGTAGGTCAATATATTGTCAGACCGGAAATAGATGGGTCAAGATTAGTCAGTATATGATCAGTCCCGAAGTAGAATGGGCCAAGTGTAGAAGGTCAATGTATGGTTAGACCGAAAGTAGAATGGACCAAGTGTAGAAGATCAGTGTATGGTCAGACCGGATGTAGAATGGGCCAAATGGAGTTGGAGTAGGTTGCGATTTCAATTTATGAACAATTATTATTTATGAATATAATAATTACAGTTAATGAAACTCCAACCAACCTTTCAATCAACTGTATCATTGTTTTTAAATATTAGTTCCCCTTTCTCTCAGTGTCAATTGTAGGTTCGCCGCGACTGCGGATGGGAGTAAATAGAGGAGATCGAAAAATTGTAATGATGAAGGGAGTTGGAAAAGGTAAAAAGAACAAGTGAGTGAGGACTTTTGAAGTTAAATGAAAACTGTTTGGAGTTGTCGAGTCTGCAGGAAAAATCTTGCATCTCGGGGGACAGTCTTTAAGTGATAGTTACTAAATTAGGGCACTTTGGGTCTGCGTCGTAAGTAGTGAACAATACAATGAAAATGTAATAAGGGGTCCTTTGCTTTGGGGAAATTGTTTGTGTGAAAACAAATCACTTCTTAATAATGTTTGACTGGGCGGAATAAATGCGCTTTTGAAACGGACAAATCAACGAAATTGAATTGTCAGAATCAATATATTGTTGAAATGTTTTTGCGATTGAAATCACAAACACCAACTTAATAAATTTGCACCGTTAAAAAGTATTGAAATAGATAACTACAACATGGAATTGAAATTCGACAACATTCATCTTTAAAAATACAAAAAGCGAAAAAAACGTTTATATTTAAACGTACTTATTCGGTCGACATTTTAAAGTCTTTTCTGTTAGAATAATTTTATTTTTAGATTCTCACTATCTAAACATGATATATACCTTTAACGAATTTCCAATAAAAACAGTTCACAATATATCGTTCGGCAGTTTGTCTCGAGTTGGTAAATCAATTCGTTAAAAAATTAAGTGGTCCGTTGTTTTAAACGCTTTTAAAGCGCCGTTCAAAGTAAATCCTCGCGAAATCCCTATTTAAATATCCGTTCGGGCAGCGCCGGCACATGGCGGCTTTATTCGGACAGCATAAATCACGTATCGATAACGCATGTACCTCCGAAACGCAAATCGCCGAGCCATTATAGATATTCCATAATTTGTTTGCGCGCCCTTTTTTACGCGCCGATAAACTTTTGGCCCGCGAGGAACGTCGCGATACGGATAGGACGGCATTTATTTGCAAGTCGCGCGGCGCCAGTAAACATGCCGCGACGCGCCGCCCCGGGCGGCAGAAGAAATCAAAACGTTATATTGCGATTATGACTTGTGAAAATGGGGTGGCGGGGTTTCGTCGTTTCGCCGCGAGCCCGGCTGTTTCGATCGTAAAACCGGTCCAAACTTCGTCAATTGGAAAGTTCCTTGTCATTTTTAATGATTCCATCCCAATTGTGGTAGGAAAATTGATATCATGAGGGGGCTGTATATGTTCACAAAGTGATCTTCGTAATTTTTAGAAATTGCACATGTTCTTGCATAAGTTCTTATGCGATCATCAAACTTTATAAAACTACTATAGATAAAAGTAGTTTTCTTTTATAAAACTACTAGGGGTAAAATTAGTTCTATTTTACAAAACTACTTTTACTTTCGATCAGACCATACATAGACCTGTTCTACTTGCCCAATTCTACTTCCAGTCTGACAATGTATAAACCTGCTCCACTTGACCTGTTCTACATCCGTTCTGACTATTTATTGACCAACTCCACTTGGCCCATTCTACATCCAGTCTGACCATTCACTGAGTAGCTCTACTTGACCCATTTTACTTGCGGACTGACCATACACTGACCCACTCCACTTGGCCCATTCTATTTCCGGTCTGACCATTGACTGACCTCCTCCACTTGGCCCATTCTACTTCCGATCTGACCATACACTGACTAACTCCACTTGGGCGATTCTACTTCCGGTCTGATCATATAGATACCTGTTCCACTTATGGACCTGATATTCATATTTTATTATATATAGATATAATTATATTAATTTTATATAATAATTATAATAATCGATTGGTTTTCATTATCAGGAGTGCAGTCAGCGATGAGATCATTACTATTATTATTTTCCTCACATTCAAATAATTTCAAACAAATACTCTATGTCACACACTCATCATTTCAGACACTTAAGACAGTCTTTAACAAAACAGACACACGATTGGTTTGTCGTGTTTTAAAGAGCAACGGGACTGCGAACAAATATAATGCGTCACGACAAATCGGGTAACATTAATTCGAATTTCGACGGTGTTTATCCGTCGCACAAGAAAAGCGAAATCTGGAATCACGCGCGGCAACTTACATCGTTCGGAGTTACATTACTCAATTTTGCTTTGAAGCTCGCGTGCACCCCCTGCCATTCTTGCTCTTGCGAACTATTCATTTCGTTCAAGGCGCGAGGTGTAATGTCATTTGCCATGTAACACATTTATAACGGTTCCAATTAATGTCAATGCATCTGGAAAGAGGGAAATGATTAATAAGTTAACTTACATCTAATGAAATAGTTTCATCGCGGAGCGCACTATCATGTACAGGACATGAATATCAGGGTTATCGTTACAATTATTAGAATACGTCTAATTCCTTGTATTTCGATTTTTTCTCTCAATGTAGTTTAATTAACACCATATTAAATTTTCATCAATTTGTTAATAAGTAACGTTTACTGATTTTCTAAAAATCAGTAAACTTAAAGAACGTATTCAATTTTACTTCGTTTTTACTTCATTACTTTTTTACTAATACGTACACTGGTAGAAATAAGTAGAAACCTGGTAGAAATAAATTTGGAGAATATATCTTTAACAGAAACGAAAATGCCATTTTCCTTGCTTTCAAACTGTTAACTTTTCAAACTACTCGTTGGTTCTCGTCCACAGTGGTCACAAATTGACAATAATCGACGTGCGGTGTTAACTCGAACGTGTCAATGTGGTCAATTACAGTGCAAAAAACGCTAAATTGATAACCATTTTTGCGAGTATAATTACCTATAAAGCGCGCCGTGTAATCAAGTAATGGACGTAAGTAATTACAAAGTTATCACCTCTGCGGTTACGATACTCTGGCGAAGCAATTTCACGCAGGCCAAGTTTCGCGGAACTTTGTAATCGTTTCGTTGTAAATGATGTAATGACAGATTTCGCATCCCCTGTGACTCCAGGCGAGACGCGGAATAAAAGTTCGATTGCCAACCGGCGAAACTCTAATGAGCGATGTAAGTCACGCCGATAATCGAATCGTTCAGAATTGGCTCCAAAATCGTGTTTATTGAACCAGCGGTTTCAGGACTTTCATACACCGTTTCGAGTTTCCAGACGTCTTTTGTTTCGACGCGAACTTCGAAACAGTCGAAACGACGAAATCCCACTCGTTCGTTATTTTCCTCGACGCGTTTTTTCGACGGCTTTTCAAAACCAATTCCCACGACATATCGAACCGTTTTCCAAGTTGAAAACAAAAGCATCTGATTCCACTGACAGGCCTAATAATAAAAGTCCATTTTGAAATTCAATTTCGACGTAACCGGCGGCAAACTTGCGAAATTACAGCGAAATCAATGAATCCATAATCGAGCCGAACGGCAAAAATCCCGGCGTAACGGCATTACCTGATTTAACACTTGATCGAACGCTCGATAATAATGAAATTGTTCACTTAATGCGATAACGAAAAGCCAAAAATAGATAGCTGCTCAGCCGAGTGAATAAAAATGGCGCAGATTTCGAGTAACGTAGAACAGATCGCGCCGGCGAAGATTCGTAACTAGATGAATGGATGAGGAGAGGGGAGAGTGGGACGGGGAGAAAAATATACGAATTACGGAGAACAATGGGCCGATGGTCAGACCCACTCGGTGTTCTTCGCAGCTCGCACAACGGAGGCTCGATTCATCGGTCAGCGACCGGTCGCTTCTCGTGTGCCGTCTTTCTTCCACAGCTCGTATTTTTCCCCGCCTACGGTACTAATAAAGGCAACGCCCGAGAGGCTCAATTGTGGGTCAACGAACATTGGCAGTGAAAAGTTAGTCGCACCGCAGTTTTTGCGAAATTCAACGAACTGGGTGAACATTTTTTGCACGTCAATCAAGCTGGGAAATAATCGAATGATTTTCAGATTTCATTTTCAAATAATCGTTTTTAATTTTTTTAATAGATGCAGAACTAATTTGTAAATTTAAATTCAATTTTACCTGCATTACAAAATTTAATGAACGTTTAAAATTTATTGAAAAATTTAATGAAAATCTAAAACGTCATTAGCGATTCTTTTTTGCTCAAAGAAAGTGTGAAATAAAGCGCGAATGACTTAGTTATGGCAAGTCGATTCTTATCTTCAAAGCAACACATAAATGTCCATTCGGATTCTACGATAAGGGTTAAAGGGCGCTTTATCGATCTCCGATTTGTTATGGGATGAACGAACGATGGACATAGAACGGCGGCCATTTTTATCGAAAACCAACTGTATTGGTGTATTGTCTGAGTTCGCGAACGGACCGCCAAATAATTTACACCAACAGTTTACATTGGTTTTCCGTTGTTCCGATGCAGTTCATGTGATTTGAGACATCGATTTGTTCGAAAATGTTTACAATATTTCATTTGACTCATTCAATTACACAGAAAACGTGGGAAAAGAATTCACGCGTGTCGTTGACAAAAAGCAGTATTGTAGAACTTATGAAATAGTCCCACGAAAAATGTCCCATATAAAATATAAGTATATTTAAATGTATATTAAAATGTAGTTATAAAAATCGGATCTCCAATTTTTTAATTTTTTATTTTTCTGAAGAAAAAGGAGACTTCATATTCCATCACTTCCCAGTATTCACGCAACCCACATTCCGAGCCTTATAATTGCATTAATAATTACTTTCAGAACCTCTTATCATGATACAACGAGCTTAAACTAATTTTTTCGCAATCGAATTTCCGCGTCTTTTCTTTCTTCCGGGTGATTGCCAAAGAGGAAAACACCGTCTCTAATGTGATTAATTTTTTATTTCTCGTGTCGAGCGCATGCCTACACTTTATGCAGTACATTTTCATGCAGCTATGACGTATTTCTCGCGCTTAGTAATCCGATTACGTCGGACGGAACACAAGTATCAAATATAGAAAACGTAATCATGAAATATCGTCGCAATTATCGTGTCATTAGTCGCCCGGCGCAATTAATGTAGCTCGGTCGATAACTGGTCGATTCGCGCGGAATTTCGCAAAACTTGCCGGGTTTATTTACCGTCACGGTTCCATTCAGAAAATAAGCCTCGCTAAATGTCTTGCGGCGCAGTTTTTACGCGAAATTTCCCACGAACGTTTTGGCGCAAAAATGCGAAGTGTTCTGTTTTATCGCGGTTTATTAATGAAACGCGTTTGCAAGCGAGAAAATTCAGTTCGCGTGGAAAGATGTCGCCAATTAAACTCAAACAAATTATTTTCCTCGAAAATGAGATCCGAAGGCACCAGCGCCGCTGTTTGCGCTTTTACTCTTCCGAACGTCATTCCAACTGTAAATTCACTGAAAGATATATTCTCGCAAACTGTAATGCAATTAATGTAATCACTGCGGAATCGAGCCGATGAATCTCAGATTAAACAAGTGTTGTACAGTTTTGAATGTTTAAAGATTTTTTTTTCATTGAGGTAATTATACTATTTAACGCACTTTTCTGTCTAACTTTCTCGATGCATGCGTTGGATTTCAATTACAAAATAATTCAGGAAAATTCGTATGACAAGTCTAAATCTAAATTTGCTTCCGCGACATTTTTGAGTCATTTTTTCTGAAGACTTGAAATATTCTATGAATACATTGGATTAACATATCAACAGAAGTGGCATATATAAGAAAGTTTGGTTGTTATTGGCAGAAAACTAAAAAAACGCTAAATTTTAATGATGTTTTACTTAAAAATTGACAAATAAGAAATCGTAAAGCCAATTTTTAATAGTGTAAACACCTAAATCATCTCAATTTAAATAACTAAAAACACCTAATTTTTAAAATTACCGTATATTTTCCTTCATAACTTTTTCCCCTCAAATCAGTCAATTCGATCAACAGCGGTCAGTCATCTTCCTCCTTTTATCTTATCCCGTAGTTTCACGTCAATCCCCGGTGAAAGAGCTCGATCGAAGGAACCAAACAAATGTAACGTGTCCATCGCGGCGGAAACGTATCGCGTTTGAGCTTATTAATCGCGTTTCAAAAGTTGCCGGCTGCACTTGACGTTTCGCCGGCAACTTCGGATGATCGGCTCGGAGCCGCGTGCGCGCAATTAGATCGGCCGGCAACTTCAAAAATACGCTTTCCTTTAAAACAATTTGAAAAGTTGCTCAATCGAATTTCGCCCGGCGGCAAATGGTCACTCGGGCGATCGCTGTTCGGCACGTGTTTTCGCGGAAAAGGTCCATTTATTGCGTACCCCGCGTATTTTGGTATTCAAATTTCGCCGAAAGTCTCCGGCAAAAAATATTTTATTCATTCGGCGGCCGCCCGGTTTATTTCGAAAAATGGCACGTCAGAAGTCGCCTTTAAACAGCGCAGGTCGCTTATTTGAATGCAAATCGAAGTCTAAACAGTCGGCGGAATTATTTCGGCTTAAGTATGGCGTTTTCCGTTTTCGAATTTATTTGCGCGCGCGGCTAATAGCTTCTCCTTTGCGGCTTATCCGCATAATCCAAAGGACATTAAGTCATGAAATTCCACTCAAGCTGTCGCGCGCCCTATATAATAAGCGGCGCGGTTCGCGCTATTTATTTGGCGCAACTTTTTCATTCGATTGCGCGAAATCAGTTTACCGAAGTGGCCGTAACTTTGGAAATTCATTATACGAATCCCGCGAGCGCGGCTGATTTAAATATTTATGGACTTTTGGCAGCTTGTTTCGCGTAAATCTCGTTTCGAAAATTGCTTATCAAAGGGCATTGCTATGCACGATAATTTCGCCGAGTGTCGGGTTGGTCTGTTTTTAGAGGTCTTCGTTTCGAAGTGTCTCGATTCGGGTACCTCGAGTTATTGTGAGATTGGAGAAATAAATAGTAGGAGTTATAGGGACAGGATTCACTTCATTAAACTTCGTTTTAAATACTCATTTCACGAGGGCATAATCATAATTTTGAATAATGTGGTATTATCCAATTCCGTCAAGTATTTTACTGTAAGAGTATTATTACACGCATGAGAGAGCGCAGACTAAATCTCTCGTGGTCTACGGGAAAAATGATCACTTTGTTCCAGCTGATGAGAATTTTAATTAATGTAGTTCATGTATCTGCGAGGTAAAGCAGAAGCTAGACTTGGTCGTTTTTTTAATTAAATCACTATCACTAAATCAAATCGAAACATCTGTTCGAGTAATTGTTTGTAATGATTTTATGGTGGTGAACATTAAAAATGTTCTAATTTATTTTCTAATCATAATTCAATCGATAGCATTACCGACTGTAAACTTTTAAAAATGTCCTATAACGTGAGTTTAGGGCATAATGCCTAAATTTAGTATGCATGCATACCAAATTTAGTAATTTCTCTTTGCAAATCACACTGAGAAAACGATTTACTTAGGAAAACTATTTTTTAGTTCTCACAACGAAATTCTGAAGACTAAAAATAAGAACTAAATATTTAGATGTAAGACTAAATATTTACTTACACTACTAAAACTCGAAAAAGTTATTTCCTCCAACTATTTTTGAAAACTAAAACGATTTACTCGACATACCACCTCGTTTTCTCAGTGCAGTAAATTCACCGAAAACGACCGTAACGACCCCAGATTCATAGTATCGACCAAGTAAATTTTCATAAGTCATTTCTTTCCGTGTAACACGTCGAATTACGTCCTAATGAACGCTCGTAAAAACGCCCGTTCGTCTGATTTCGCGATAAATGTGTTCTCCGTGGCGTTGCGCAACGTGCATTATGTGCCGCGGATACATAACCGTTCGTAGCCATCGACACTGTCGCGAGCTCGGCTAAGTAGCCATTCGGTCCGCGCGACGGAATATGGCGGCGGCGCCTATCTGGCATCCAGCGAAGCTTGGTACGGTCTATGAATTCGCAGGCGAAGCACCGCCGGGTTTACTTTATTGCCCGATTAAGTCTGACTGCATCCGCGGCGCGACTACTGCGCGACCGTCGATACTTCCCGAGCGCATTTTTACATTGCTTTAACGAGCGTCACGCACGCAGCCACTTCCGGGCGTATTTCGCAGCGCTTTAAGGAGCTTTGTTGACGATTAAGCGAACGACTTGAAGCGGCGATTCGGGACGGTTGATCTGTTTGGTATTGGCGACGGGACAGAAGTTGTTAAGTGCTTCGGCCAAATGTTTCGAGTGGACTTGGGTTTGGTTGGAGAAATGTGGCGATCAAGAGGAACTTATTTTTTGGAGATGTTTGAGGATAAATTAAGGGGTAGATTTACTTTCGCATGTTTTTTAATGGTTCATTTTTTATTGAAATTGATTTTTACAAGTTGAAATTGATTTTTAAACAAACATTTAGGAATAATTAAAATATAGATTGTAGTGTACAGAAGAGGCTGAAATTTTCGTTTCGGGCAAATAAATAATTTAAATACATTAATAGCTATGTTTGGACGAGCTAATTTTTGCTAAAGTTTCCCTGTACAAATATCAGCATTAATGTAAACGTACATTTTACATTTTACAATGTTACATTTTCCTCTGTGATGAATAAATACTAAAATAAATCCGGAGTTTTTTTTCGACAAGATAGAGTTTTCATAAAATTGCTCGAGGAATGTGCTTTTGTAACAAAATAACTCGCGCTCTTTACGAGAGAGGTACCGTTTTTCCAAATAACGAGTTACGGACATAAAAACAAACAAGCAAACAAAAGTAGCCGGATGAAAAAATCGCGCGCCTCCGTCAAGATGTCATCTCCAACGTCGATGAATAAAAAATCCGCATGCTGAAAAAAAGATTATAAAAGCAGCGACGCGTCTGTAACTGTGCACAATGTGCCCGAGTTCTTTGTCAGTCGGACAAATGTACTTTACAATTCAACAATTTTTCCATATTCATCGTTCAGGAATTATCGGAGTCCGACATAATTGATGTTTTACACTCCTCGATTCGCGATTCTGAGTTGAACGGGACTGTGTCGATGTGACAGCATTTCCATCGAATGGATAGTTCAAAATTTGCGGAATTTAAGAATGTCACGAGGAAGATATTATAAAGTGTTGTAAAGTGAGTTAAAACGTTCTTAAGTTGTGAAAGTCAAACTAAATTTTATAGAACGTTGCTGCCCGTGTTACATAATTACATAATCACATAATTATTATTTATACCTTTCCTATAGTTTATGTTTGAATAATAAATGTTGTTCGATAAAAGTGAAAGAAATATAATTTCCTACAATGTTACGCTCTCTTACACAGTGAATTTCTGGCTTAAGTTTAATTTCGGAAGTATTATTTCAAAATTAATCTGCCTGCATTTACTGAACAATATGGTATTGTATGAACTAATTTTTAGTTTCATTGCTTTTTTGCTTATTTAAAAAAAACATCTGAGTGAGTGACTAAATTTTAACTAATTACTAAATTATGACAGAATGACTGAATTATGACTAAATGACTAATTACTAAGTTACGGTTCAATTACTATATTAAAAGGAAATTTCAAAAACAAATAATATTTCAAATATTTTTTATGCAACCTTGACTTCAACGCTTTTCCAGAGCAGTCTTCTTTTTTCAATCTAATGATATAACCGCCTTAAATGAATCAGCGACAAGTTGTCGCAACGTAAACAGAACGAACAAGCCACGACTCAATGATATATTTGCGCGAGGGCGATCCGTCGGTTCAGTTTCGCCGCAGGGAACGGGTAACCGCGTTTCCGGTATTTCCTCTCGTTTCTCCTGTGCTTGTCAGTTTTTCCTAATAATAATTGGCGCGGCGGAAGACGCGGAAAAATACCATTAAGTTGCGACGCCGTTCAATGTCCTGGAATTCGTCGCGCGAAATTTGCCTGTCGCGAAAATTGCGATCCCCGATCTCAGATGACACGGGAAATTGGGCCGGACGTCTCGGTTGCCGGCATTTTTTCGACGCACCCAATCGTGCCACTCGATTGTTTGCATTTCGCGAACGTCGTTCCCGACAATATCCGGCGTTGTTTACACTTGGAAGATGCCGTTCGTTTGCTCCCGTAAAACCCAATTAAACAATCTCTCCGAGCAAACAAACGCGCCGAAACAATTCGCCCTTTTCCCGATACCAGAATTACTTGGAACTTTCCAACAATCATTCGCAAAAGTGAATGAAATTTTTGGGATGCTTTTGACGTGAGGTTCGACGATCAGTTTTTTCGATTCAGTGTATTTTTGGGAGGATGAAAAATATCTCTTTGATCGGAATAAGACCCTTTTGAATGAAAGTAAAATACTCTGAACTATTGTACAAAACGATTTTATTAGGTCCAAATAGAAAGCAGTTTTAAAATGCTTCTTTTAATGACAATTGAAGAGAATTAATGTAGCATCATTTTTCAGTGGCAAGGGTTATAATTTTTCATCTATTATAATTCTGGGTCGAGAAAAATTGTTGAAGGAAGAGCTCCTGGAATAAAAGTTCCGGGCAATTCCTTTGTGTATCCTGGAAATTGTTTCACATTTCCAGGCAAATCACGGAAATTTCCAAGGTTTGGCAGGAAATATCCAAGATTTGCATGGATATTTGATCAAATTGCCAGGAACGTTTAACTCGGGGAGGTTCTGCAGTATTTATTGGTTGAAAATTGAAATAAGTGCAATTTTGAATATTCTTAATTATTCACAATTACAAATCAATAATGTGTTTTGGCAGCAACGCCAGAAAAAATAATCGTGTATTAAATTTAAATGATAATAAAAGTGATTTTTGCAGAAAGATATTCTTTCCTCGCTTATGCAGAAAGTATTTCTTTTATGTGCAATTAATAGCAACATAATCTTACTGTAAGTTGCAGAATAGATTTACATTCGTCGACATATCCCACAGATATATCAAACAAAACTGTACGGTATGATAAACTATCCTACCGTTAAATTATTTGTCAAATTAACCAAATATTTGATAAATTAACAAACATTAAACAGTTAACATTTTATTAAATGAACCAAAATTTGGAATGTTTAACTAAATATTTAGATAATTCAACCAAACATTTGTCTAAGTGCATTTGACACTTACACACATTTGAAAATTTAGTCCTTTGTCTTTCTTCCTTCGTTTATGTAATTCTTTTTCGGCATAACTTCAAGGAATCATCGAACTTTTCCCTGCTTTTCTCCCCCAATTCTCACTTTTCCCATCACCAACGCTCTCCCGCAATTTTTTCTCAACCCCCCTCCCCGCCCAAGAAAACCGCCCGAGATTTAAAGCCCCGAATCGATGCGGAGACACGCGCGCCCCGAAGCCAGCAAGTTTAATTACTTTTTCGAGCGCGGCGAGGCGGATCCGTCGCGTCTCAAGTTGCCGCCCAAGTCGGGACAATTTCAGCGCGCAAGTTTTTCAATTTCGCCGACTTAGCCGTCTTTTATTGGCCCGCGCCGGCGATTCGCGCGTTTACATAGGTCTACGAACGCCGCGACGAAACACATTCGCCCGGCTATATTTGGCGCTGATTAAGCCGCATTATCAACAATATCCTAAATATAATTGTCTTAACTTGATTACGCGCACTTGGCACCGGGGTATTTGCGGGCGCGCGCATGTATAAATCATTCCGTATCATTCATATTACAACGACCCCGCTAAAAAAGAGAAAATTTTAACGAAATTACCGGGGTGGCGAACACTCGCTTAGTTTGACATGTAATTATCCGCTTGAAATAAACGGTGACACACCGCGAGCGCCAAGCGCCGGCTCCGTCACTCGCGCGCGCATCAATTATTCCGCCATCTATATTTATTTTATTTTATTACAATGTCAATTATTCAGCTCAGCCGCCCGACGACCGAAATGGAACCGAGCGCTTTTAAATCCTTTTCCTCCTCGAGGCGCCTCTGTTGGTGAGTGAGTGCACGGCGAAGGTCCGCGACACGAATCCGGCGGCGAAGATTGAAGCTCGAGTTGTGGGGTGGATTGAAGAAAAGGTCGGTGTTATTGTGTATTGAAATTCGTGGGCCGGGAAAAAGTGACACGTCTAATTCACGAGCGTTCGCAATTATTCTGCTGTGTATTTGGAGAATGTTTTATTCAGTTCGCAAGTGGCGATTCTTGGTTGGTTTTTGTATTAATTGGGTTTATTGATTTATGTTTATTGAATGGGAATTAATACAGTGCGAGTGGGTGGATTAAATATAGGCGAGAACAAGTGTTTTATTGTGAAAAGTATGTTTCGATTAAATATTTAAGCGTAAGGGAGGAATTAAAAAGAATGGTTTTTAAAGTATAAAAAATTTGTATTATGATTTGAAGAGGAAGGTGAAGTTATAATTTCATGAATGACAATTTACGAATTTTCGAAATTATGCTTTTTACTGTACTTAGGAAATTCAGGAATGGTTTTACTACATTCCATAAATATAGTAAACAATATAGTTTTGCGACATATGGCGACGTACAAAGACTTAACAAATACTTTTAAGTACTTTTTATTTCTTTTATTTTTAAATACAAATAAAAAAGGAATAAATGTCGTAGGAGATTGGGAAACATTTAAATGTTTGCAATTTAGTTTTCATTTTTTATCCGTTAAGTAAGGTACTTTTCTGAAAATATATGTACATCCCGTGTATTGAAATCTATGATGAAACAGAGGGTATTTAAATTATTTCACAGTTAAATACCCTTAAGTCTATAATTCTGAATATTATTGATATATCATTTAATTTGTTATCGTTAATTACAATGCAGTGCGATATGTTAAAATAATATAACATTATTTAATTCGGAGAAAAAGAAACTGCTGATACACCTCTTCTTAGAGATTTTGTGCTAGCGAAGCAGAATATTCTGCTTGGCGAATATTTATTTATCTAGTAATTTATTTATTTACTTAGTTATTTATTTATTGTACCGTCTTTGCATTTTGAAAGCTTGGAATTTGCAACAAAATTTTGAAACTTTATTTAGGATCTATACAGTCTATTAGTGCAATGTAAATTTAAAAGAGTTATTTCCGTGTAAAATAATTTAAAAAATTATATTATAATTTATGAAGCATATCATAAGTGAAATTGTAAAACTTTATTGCAAGCCTAACTTCTAAATGTAGTTGAGTCAATTATTTTATAAATGTATTCTAACAGCAACGGTGAGTTCTGACAATATTTGTTAATGTTAATAAAACATAAAATGTGTCACGTTTGATTCTTCCATTGTCATGTAAGAACAATATAAAAGAGTTGGCTCTTTATAATATCGTAGCATATGTATCTGCGATATGCAGGAACAGTGTGTGTCGAAAAATTACTGTAAAAGATCTTCAATGGGTCAAAAATTAAAACCTAGTCACAACACGGAATCGACTAATAATAATCATCACTGAAGGGCGTGGAAAACGTCTCAAACAAAGATGTTTTTTCGATAAAAAAATAGTAAAAGTGTCTAAACATTTTTATCGAAGATACTTTGTTTTCGAAGACACCTAGCGAAAACTTTGTCGTTGAGTTCTGATAGTAGAATTGTGAAGAATGACACGTGAATGATTATTCATAACAAAATGGAATGTGTGTAGGAAATGATCTCGTCGGGAATGTGTTTTGTTTTTGTTTTAAAATATTTTGTCATGATATTTCATTTTACGTTTATGGATATTCCCAATACACTCTAAAAATGGTCATCTTACGGTAAGAATATATTCCGATAAAGTCATCCATGTACCGAAACAATAATTTCCACTGACGGT
>JABFPB010001554.1:0-24544 GCA_022817645.1 Ceratoteleas bidentatus | reverse complement strand
ACAGGGGAAAAATGAGGGTCCGGAGTTTGAAAAAAATAATTTTTATAGTTAAATATTTAATAAACAATATGGAAAAAACCCGGAAGTTGTAACTATTATTTAAAGTGCCCAAAAAAATTCTTGAAAAACAGTATGAAATTGCCTTTCTAAACGGTAAAACCCCCTTAAGGTAATTCTCTTGGTAATAACTGTTGAAGGTAGGACATTTTATGGAGATATGCATTTGGTAACGAGTATAAAAAATTTAGCCTATAATATAGAGATATTCAGATTCATTAACGAAATATCTTTTTTATATGTTTTTGTTTAATGATATATGTATTTAGTGGCTAAAGTAAAACAATTTTAAATTAACTTTTTTTCTTCGTTGAAATAAAAAAAATTATAACTGTATCATTTTTTAACTCTCTTTTAGTGACTAATGTATTAAAACTAACAAAACCAACAAAACCAACAAAAATTGTCCTCAACGCCCCGTTCCCAGGCAGGAAGAATGACAAGAAAAACTCGTTTCTAAGGTATAGTGTATATTCATTATAGTATTAATTTTATTATATAGCATAACATTGTTATTTCTATAGTAATCATAATAATAATCGTAGCACCATGAACACTCCACAGTAAGTTTTTAATTCGTAATTCGAAAACGCGATGCGCCGGTGCCCTGCGAGGAATGAGAACCCGAAGTTTGGTGAAACCCTCTTTAGGGCCAACATGGGGCTGGGGTCGGGTCAAAGGTCGGTGTCCGGACAGGCCCGAGGGATGTGGGAAAAGGTGTGCAGAAAAGCCATCCTCCAACGTAATCTCCGCAATGACTAGATGACCCGCGACTCGCCACCATTCCGTCCGTTTCGCCCAAACTTCGCTCTTTTCCTCCCCCTCCTTCCCATCCTCGTAAGCACCGCGATGCCGGGGTTCATGTGTGATGTTCTCGAGCCCTCAACGCGAAAAACCTCTGCCCGCTCGTGTCCCGTCGTTGGTTCCTCCGCAACATCCCTAAATTGTGTCTGTGAAAGCTCGCTCCTAAATGTACCTTAGTTTGTTCGATTAAAGTGTATCACTGCGTCCGGCGCGGCAGGGACCGCCGAACCTGTTCGGACCAGTTCCGACAGGTTCGCGCGCCCCCCACCGCGACTCGCAACTTGTCGCTCCAGCCGACGATATCTTTAATTTAATTTATTTCTGTAATTTTAACACCCTACCTACGTAGCTGCTCGTTTTTTTGTTTATTTTTTCTTTGGTTTTTTCTCCTCGTTATTACTCCTCGATAAATGATACATAAATACATAGGTACATGTGCCGCCCTCTGCCTGCCACGCCCCCGTCGGTCTCGCGCGCCTCCTGGTCTCACATCTGCCCGCGTACGTATGTACGTATGTACGTCATAAAAAGCTTTGATTCGTGAAATGAGAGAGAGAGATATTGGTAGATTGGTAGATCGGTAGATTACAGAGAGGATAATTAGAGCGGCCGGCGGCCGCGGCGCTGCAGTCGCCGGACGGAAACGGCGTTACCGGCCGACGTTCCGCGGGCCGCCGGCAGATGGCGCCAGACGACAAGTGGCCCTGTCGTTCCTGTCTGGCGTTCGGTTCCCCGGAATGCCGCTGGACTGGCCGGAGTCGCTCGCTCCGGCCGGACGTACTGGTCGCTATTGTGCAATGATGCCCATGAAAGACGATGACGGACTTAGTTCCCTAGGGTTGCAAGCGAGCGGTTAATTTATCTTACGCGATTTTGCATCTTTTTTGTTATTGCAAGCGGATATTACTGTTAGGCAAACTGGACAAACAATCAGTGAAGCGGTACCCTCCGTCGTTCGGTATATACAGTCGTAGTCACGGCGTGCAGGACCTGCCTTTGGAAGGAATCAACCGAGTGTAAACGTCTGCGTCGAAAGAGATTGAAAACGGACGGTTCCGGAACAGAAGCATATCCGAAAAACAGGCGGTACAAAACTTACGAACTACGGCTCTGGTAGTGTCTCGAGGTCTAACGCACGTTTTCTTCGTTTTTCGCCCCTCACGCTCTCTTAAGCTCTATCGTCTTGTGTCTCAATGTCGTTCGCCTCCTCTCCCTCGGGTTGGGTGTGTCTGCGTGTTCAGGATTCGGACCAGAGATATGGACCATCTCTCGCTCTCCTTTCGTCAGTACTCGTCTTGTGTCTGGGATGGGTCACTGGTAACCGGGTATTAAAATCTATGAAACGTCCTAACTACGCGCTGAATTCAAGAGTCCACCTCAGGCACTTTGCGCAAAGTGAGAGAATCAATCGGGATGGGTGACCGACGAGGAACAACTCAGCTAAATCAAGTACAAAATGCAACGGCTAACGCTGGACGACTTCGTCCTCCTGCTTCCCGACTCGCGCCTCCTCTTTTTGATTTCGTTCAGTTTTGTGCAAAGTGTCTTGCAGCCAACGAAGACGCCCAAGCAACCTGCGCATAAATGCAACCATTCGTGACGCATATATATAACATACACGCTGCTTACGTAACACGCTCGTAGACCGTAAAACTAAAACCCTTACGTCGCGTCCCGTAGCTTACCAATATATATATATCCGTGTAACAGAAAATATAATAAATATTTCTATATAATAATGCAACGAATGAGACGGTATACGGCAATCAAACGTAGCGTGGAAAGATTTCGTGGAGTTGAACCCGTGTACAACCAAAGAAGAAGGCGCTCTTCTTCGTCGATAGTCTTCTCGGTATCGTCGTCGCCGTCCTCGTCGACGGCGACACTAAGTACAAAAGTTGCCGCGACAATTCGCGCTCTTCGTTCCATCCGCCGCCCCTGACTCGCTACTGCTACCGTTTACTGTAAAACCTCTCGCAAATTACTGGATCATCATCACCATGGTTTAGTATCACCTTCGTCTGCTATCACCTCCCTGTTCTTCGTTCCTCTAAGTTATGTAACACGACATCGATAACGCTGTTTTGTTCAGCTCTGCTGTGAATTGATCAACATTTACGAAGTGACTTGTAATGGACAGTCCGGGTGTCGTTGAGTGCCGTTGTTCAAGCGGTGTGCGCATGCGCGTTGCAAGCCGTGGGGGCAACCGTCGCCTGGCTGCTGCCCCGTCGTTCGTCCACCTCGCGTCTCGGTATTGGAAAAACCCTAATTATCAATACGCCGTATCTAATGTACAATTGCTGACCTAAGCCTGACTGGGAAAATGGTACTTGAGGTCAACTCGAGGTCACTTTGGTGCATTTCTCGTAAGCGTCAGTCGTTTTGTCCGCAGCCACCTTCGTTCGTTCCCGCGGTCCTCTCTTGGTGGTTTGATTGTGCAGTCGTGCGTCGATGTCGTTCCGTTCGCAGGTACAGTTGGTTTTTCGGCTGGCGATCCTGACCCCCGGGGCTTGCAACGCGCCACTCAGAAGCACCGTTCTAAGCTCGATCTTGGCTAAATTGATGAGACCCGTGGCTTTAGGGCCACGGGCTGGAGGGTGGGTTGTGATCTCGAGGTATCACGGTTCGGGTTGGCGGGCGACCTACAGTCAGAACTCGACCATTAAGGCGGAGCCTGCCGCGTGTCCCTAGAACTCGAGTCGGTAGGCGCTGCAACTGGTCTCGTGGTCCTGCAGGTTGATGGTGCAGCGCGAGGCCGAGGGTGAGAGGTCAATGTGGTTGGCCGCGAGGGCCTCCTCGTTGTCGGCCACCCAGTAGCCGAGGGTGTCGGTGTCGTAGGTCGGGATCATGGTTACCTCTGTGGAGTGAGAAGGAGAATTTAGTGGAAAAGTAGGCGGGTAGTCGATAGGTCTAAGTGGTGGGTCAAAACTCTAAGAGGAACATAAGAATGTCTGTATTAGGGCTCGATAAACCTCGATGTACTATCGATAGTTTTCGATAGTATGGACTATCGAGACTATCGATAAATTTTCGAATACTACCGTTGTCTAATATGCTTTAATGCTATTACTTTCTATAATGATTAATTTCTAAGATTTGTCAGTTAATTTCTGACGAATGTATAAAGACATTAGTTTGAACCAATATACAGATCTAAAGTATATCTGTTTCTTATATTTTGAATGGATTAAAAAGATAAAGATATTAGGTTACTTCAAGTAAGCGGGGTGCCAACTACTGAATGTGAAATATTTTGTGCATTATAGTTAGCGTAAACCGAGTTGTATTTCTGTGTAAACATGATTGCGTTATGATTCCCGGGCATTTCAATAATTCCAGAAAATTCGAAGGTTCTCGGCAAAAACGGTAAGAAATAAGATTTTCGGTTAGAAATCGGTAAGAAATCGGATAAATATAACCGCGTAATATTTTTAAAACAAAATAGCTGGGCCCGATAAAACTTCGATAGTATTGCAATGTATTCTACACTATTATAAGATGAATCAAAGACTAAATACTTTTATTTTAGAGAACATGAGAAATGATTATATTGATAAATTAAAGATAAATATATTTATTAAAGGAATTTAAACCCCATTTAGACCTCCACCTGATGTTCCTAGGAATTAGAATAAAATATTTCATAAATAGCGATAGTACTATCGAGATTTAGCGAGCTCTAGTTTGTATATAATTTTTATAATGCAAAGGTAGCGGAGACGTCGGAAACATCTGATGTCTCCAATACCACGGAATATTTTTAGGGTGTCTTACGATGTCGGCAAATCGACGCCTGTGTGGAAGAAGGTTCCATTTCTTCCACCCAGGTTCTTTGTTTTGCACGTTTAAATATTTTGTATATTTATCAACAGAATCCTGGATCCACCCTTGACTATAAGGAAAGTAAAGAAAGCAAATGAAGATATCCTTTGAATAAGAGGGCTATGCACTTTAAGTGTAAGACGTTTAATTACCATTAAGATTATTCTTAGATGTAGCTACACTGGTTGGCAAAGGTTTACAATGATGCTATAAAAGAGTCGTTATCAAAATTTCATGCAAGTGCAAATTCATATGAATTTTATGGTGGATATGTAGAGGTTCAAGTTAAATGTGTTATTTATTATTGTATATACAATTGACTCTCCTTAAGCGCACCTTCGTTAAGCGATCGGATTTTCTCTCCAAAAGTGCACGGGGCGTCAGTCACATTCAATATATCGTTTTGGTGCATAATTTGAATAATCGAAAACAATAATGTTTACAGATTACTTGCAACGAGTTATTAATGTGAATTGTTAAAAAAGGCATAGTTAGAATTTTTATGCACGTTGAGAAGTTAATTAATATGTATTTCAAGGGGTAAAAAAACTGACAGCCTCGGCAACAAAAATTCTCATGAACTGGGTCAATTTTTGACGAAAAGCAATGCATTTTTTGGATGGCGAAAACTTTAATGTATCTATTTCAAGCCCTGTATTTTTTGCAATGAGTTTATATAAATCGTTTACATAAAGTTCACATAAAATGTATATAAATCTGGTCAGAAGTCATTTGGAAATAGTCCAAAGTTGTGAAAATCACAAAATATCGATAATCCAACATTTTATTTCCGAGCATATGTATATTTATTTCAACTTATACATTAAAAATGAACTGAATATCATACTAATAAATTAATCTTATTGATAATCCTGCAATCGATAAATTAATTATCCCTTTCTCATCTTTTGCCATTTAATTTTAATCGTTTTGTTCCCTTATTATTAGTCTAACGATGGAGTAATTCTATAAGCAAGGTTTAATGCGATACCAATCTTTAATTATCGATCACATTTTAATTTAACTTAATTCTTTATTACTCCACTTCCCCTTTCATAAAATACCTTACGTAATAAAATAGAAAGGTAAATGACCCAGTTATCGAACTCAGGAGCCCGATATTGATTATTCCGAATCGCGTTAAAGAAAATAAAGGCCTCCTAATTTCACCCGTTCTCCAACTTCTTAGCATTACTTAAAGCATGCTTTATCCACAATTATTTAAAAAAAATTACTATCATAATCACCATTTTGACAATTCAATCCCCATTCCCAAATCGCATTAAAAAAATTCTTAAGACAAATATGATTTTAAAAGCCTTTAACCCCAATCTTCTTATCTACTCATCCATTTACCTAAATCCCTGTCTTCCCAAGTCTTCTTTGCCTCCAGAAGCGCGTCGTACACCTCCCGACTGGGTTCCGTCCCGCTGAACACGTAATACCTCGCCCGCACCTTCTTGAAGAACTCCAGCGCGGTGTAAAACGAATTGCCATGGTGGGGCACATACGTCAAATCCATGTAAATAGGTTGCACCTTGTTCCTGGAGTCCTTCATCTTCTTATCACTCTTATTCGGGCTCTCACTCCTCTTCTTGTTTTTAATGTTCTCCGTGATGACCTTCCTCGCCACCTTCTTCTCCTTTTGCGGAGTACCCGGAGAAGCTTTGTTCGATACTTCGTTGCTCGTCGGGGCTGGCGATGGCAATCTCAGAGGCTCACCCCAGTCATTGATCACATCAAAGTTGAGACTATCCGGGGTCAGATCCGCCGAGCTCGACTGCGACACCTGTGGGCTACGTAGGTTGAACTTATGAGGAGGCTTTGGGGAAGGCAACCCCAATGGTGACCCCCAACCTTCCAGTGGGTCTTTCTTCTTCAGGTCCTTCGATTCCTCTGCAACGAAGGATGCCATCATCGGATCCGCCCTGGCGCCGGAAGTCGTCTCTTGCATATGTGCCTCCTTCTCCTCAGCGGTCATCACCTTTTCAAAGTCTAGGTCAGCCTCGTCAATGTATTTCTTCGACGCCGACTTGTCCGAAACTCCTCCAGCGTACTCCTTCTCCACGGTGAACTTCTTGAACGAGAAGTCACTCTGGCTTGTAGATTCGGATTCGACCTTGGTTGTCTCCTTAAACTGAGCTGGTAGTTCGCCGTACACACTGCTGCTCATAGCTCCAAACTCGGATGACCGCAGCGCTTCCTCGCGGAGCGAGTCGTGCTCCGATTGACCCATTTGAGACATGGTAGACATAGGGGAACTGGCTGGCTCATCATCTGGATCAGGTTCTGGTGCACGGTCATCGATCTTTACGTCGGTCTTCTCCGCTATGACCACAGTCTCGCCCTTCTCGTTGGTCGTTTCGGTGACCTCCTTCGTCGTAGTGATGATGTCACCTTCGTCCGACATGGTCCGAGTGGTGGTAATGATGGTACGCACCATTTCTCCTGACCTGAAGCCTTCGGGGGTTGCAGTCTTAGAGCGACCCTCCGAACGCCGTTCTGGAGTAGACTGTCCAGAAGGCTGGATTGACGCCCCATCGCGGATCAGGGGGGAGCCTGGGATGTCAGGGGTCGACTTCCCGGTAGACTCGCTGTAGGCGATATCCTTCGGCAATGATATGTCTGGGGACGATTTGCCGGAATAGCTGCGATCCTCTGATATCAGGTCCCTGATCACCGGAGAGACTGAGGACTCCAGGCGCTCTAAAGAGCCGGTTTCGAGAAGGTCCTTGCCGTGGACATCTGGCGTCGACTTTCCAGATGAGGCACCGGAGAGCTTCTTAAGTGCTTCGGCGCTTTCCAGCTTTTGAGTTAGAGTCTTCAGGTCAGTGGTGGTCATGCCCGACTCTGAGGTTGTCGTGGTCAAGGTCACGACCTTGGTTACTTCCGAGTCTTTGGGGAGAGTGTCGGAGGATTCGGTTATCGTGGTGATTTTAGTCGTGACGATCTCTTCGACGCCGCCGGAGAGATGGGTTACGTCTTCCTTAACTTCAGTCTTGACGACGGACGGCCCTACGTCGATCTCAAGTTCGTCGTCCGAGTGGCCGGTGATTTGGGTGGTTTTGAGGATCACAGTGGTCTGGATGGTCCCGATTTCAGTGTCTTCTTCTCCAAGCAGCATCTTCTCGCCTTTATCCGAGGAAGCTGTCGCGGCGCTGGCCAGTTCGGAGTCGGGGGTGGCTTCCCTCTGACCAAAGTCAGGGGTGGACTTGCCGGACAGAGTGGTTATATGGGTGGTTCTGATCTCAGTCATTCCTCCTACGAACGCCTTGTGAAATTGGCTCTCGTAGTCTGGGTAGGACGGTTTATCGCCTTTGTCGCCGAATTTAGCTTTCTCTGGAGTAGAATAGCCGGAAGATTTTTGCTCGGGGGTGGAATAGTCGCTGCGGAACTTATCCAATCCGTCGTCGTGGAAGAGGTGTATCGGGGATCTCTCCAACGAACTACCGTCTATGTCAGTATCATGGAAGATGTTCTTGTCGGCAATGGACTCCTTTTCCATTTTCTTCTTGATCACAATCTCTTCGATGATCTCACAAATGATATACTTCGGGAGTGCAGTCTTAAGTACGATATCCTCTAACTCCATTTCGGTGATCTTCCTTTGCTTAGAAACATAGTTGTCTAACAAGAAGGTCTCGATTTCGTTACGCTTTTCTTCGGATATTGACACTTCCTCGTCAATGTGAGGCTCGGAATGGTCGGACTTGTCGGGGTCAGGACTCAAACTCTTATGGGTTTCTTTCAGGCCTTCATCACCCAAATGACTGGTCTTCAGATCGTGGATACTGCTGACGCTGGACCGTTTGGAAGATCGGTCCTCGATTTTCTTGCTCTCTGTCTCAACTTCGGGATCATAGATAGTTCCCCGACGCAGCTTCTTCGTGACAATTATGTCCTCGATTATGGAGATGATGATGTACTTGGACACGCCTTTCGCCTTCGCGATTTCATCGAGAAGTTTTGACGTTATCTTCTTATTCTTGTTTATGTACTCCTCGGTTACGTATTTTTCGATTTCGATCTGCTTCGTCATAGGTATCTTAGAGACGTCTTCTTCTTCATCTATTTCATCTTCATCTTCGATTTCTTGATCGTCAACTGAACCTTTGGTTGAGGCGACGCTCGCTTTTCGCGACTCATCTTTCTCTTGTGGAATGTCCTTTTTCATGGTTTCGGAAAGTCCTAGCTTGTCGTCGTACAAACTGGCGGTTCTTGACCTTCCCAAAGGAGTTTTTTCGCCCGGTTCAAAGACGCTGTGCGATCGCGATCTGTCTTTGGGAGTTTTTACCTCAGTTGGTGAACTGCTTCTTGATCTTTTCGACACTTTTTCTTCAACCTCAGCCGTGGAAGATGATGTCTTCTCAATATGTGTTGGGGGTTTGTCCCCAGTAATACTAGGTCGTTTGTCATCAGGTTTCGTCAGTTCTGTTGAAGGATGCTCTTTATCCGTAGACTTTTGCTCCTCTTTTAATGACGTTAATTTTTCAGTTAAGTCTTGTTGGTGCATAGATAAGCTCGGCTTCCTGTCGTCGGTCTTAGAGTCAGTTGGCTCGTCGACACCACTTGTAACGCTTTGTGATTTCATTTTCTCAAGCACCTCATCATCGTGCTCCATTTTTTCGCCGGCAATGCTAGGCGACTTCGATCCTTTATCATCAAATTTGTCGCTATCCGAACTCGGAGACTTCGTCCTGTCTATTGACTCTACGTCGCTAATTATACTTGTCGATCGTAGTTTGTCATCTTTTATTGATTTCTCTTCGAAATCAAGTTTGTCCTCCATGGTTCGTTCCAAGCTGACGATACTTTCGGATCTTGATTTTGTGACGTCTTTGTCATCAGAGTCTTTGAGCGAAGGTTTCTTGACCATTTCTTTCTTTTCCTCGACGATGCTTGCAGATCGTGAACGCGCACTTTCCTTTTCACTGATAATACTGGGAGATCGAGAAGAGTCTCGCATTTCCGGTTTAGTTAGGTCTTTTTTGTCTTTTTCATCAGCAAGGTCCCCTACAATGCTGGGAGATTTTGAACCAACACGAGACGATTTGTCGTCCAGTTTCTCACTTAGTGGGCTTGGTGATTTCGATGAACCTGTTAATTTTTCTTCAATTTTTTCTTCGATTACGTTGGTTGTTGTGAATGAAGGTAATATTTCTTCCACTAATGCAGTTATTCCGTCTTTTTCTTCTTTTACACTTTCTTCACGGATATCTTTTTCACTCACTATACTCTGAGTTCGAGACTTTGGAAGTACGTCCTTGTCCTCGATTTTATCTTGAGTATCTTTTTCTTCTTTGTGACTCACAACACTGGTTTGCTCCACCGATTTCGATAGCACATCTTTTTCCTCAATTATACTTTCTCGTTTGATTAAGTCTTTAATGTCTTCTTCTTTCTGGCTAACAGTACTCGCAGATCTGGATTTGTCTGCAAACTCTTTTTCATCAGCTATGCTCGGTGATTTCGAGCGATCTTTTTCTTGATCTTTTTGATCAATGCTACTCACTTGACGCAATTTCTCTGTCAATTCTTTCTCGTCAACTTTGACTGATGACTTTCGCCTGTCTTTATCTTCTGGTTTTTCAGCTGCAATGACCTCTTGCTTATCGATAACACTTGGTGTTTTGGAATCACTTTTGACGTCTTTTTCTTCACCCTTCTCACTAACAATACTATGAGATCGCGATTCCTTTTCATCGATTACACTTGGAGATTTAGATCTATCTTTAATATCTTTTTCATCAGCTGCACTCGGGGATTTCGAAATTTCTTTCGACTCTTTATCGTCAATGATTGGTGACTGCGACATGTCTTTAGTTTCTTTCTCGTCAACTATGCTGGGTGATTTTGACCTGTCTTTGACTTCGGTTTCGTCCAAGACACTTGGAGATTTCGATCTATCTTTCACTTCTTTCTCATCCACTACGCTGGGAGATTTCGACGGCTCTTTGGATTCTTTGGATTCAATGCTAGGTGATTTAGGACTTTCATGAGCTTCCTTCTCGTCAACTATACTCGGTGACTTTGATTCGTGTTTAACTTCTTTCTCGTCAACAATACTCGGTGACTTCGATTTGTCCTTAACTTCCGTCTCGTCAACCAAACTTGGTGATTTAGATATCTCTTTAGTCTCTTTTTCATCAATAACACTGGGAGATTTCGATCTCTCTTTCATATCCTTCTCGTCGACTATACTAGGAGACTTTGAACGATCTTTACTTTCATGGTCGTCTTTTTCACTTACGATACTCTGCGATCGGGATTTATCCGCAACGTCAGGCTTTGAAACTGTTTCAGTATGTAAAACTGGCAATTCATCTGGCACTTCATCTTTGCTCACTGCAGCAACTAATGATGCTGATATTTCTTTCTTTTCTTCTAATATAGAAGACGGTTTCGACAGATCATCAAGTTTTTGCGAAACTATACTAGCTGACCGCGATCTGTCATCTTTCTTATAATCGACTTCACTAGTTATATCACTTGCTTTTACCATTTCTTTATGATCTAATTTAGGTTCTACTTTGCCACCTTCCAAACTTTCCCGTCTTTCAAAAGTATCACCAATCGTACTTGAGGGTTTAGTGGCTTCCATCTTTTCGATTTCGGTAAGCGATTTGATGTCCTTTTCACTGATTACTGGTTCATCGGTAGTTGGCTGGCCTGCCTTTGATTCTTCTTCTATAATACTCGCGATACTAGGAGACCTTGACTTTGTTTTAGTATCAGTCTTTGCGTCCTTTGCTTCGGTTTTAACTTCAGCAGTCTCTATCTTTTCAACCGATTCGGCCTGTATTGACTCTTTTCGTGTTTTTTTCTCTTCTTGATCAACTTTGTCGGTGTCTTTTTCCAAACTGTCCTCGGAGTCTGGGTGATCTTTCGATTCAGCAGCTGCTTTCTCTAAACTGTCATCAGGAGTCACCTTTTCGCCTTCTTTAGGTAGCGAATCCGTGTCTTTATCAGGGGAACCGGCTAGAGAATCTTTGTCTATTTGCATTGAATCTCTGTCTGGAGTGCTTTTGACAGATTTTTCGTCTTTTAAGGAATCATCAGGAGTGACCGTTTTCGTGAAAGTTATACTACCAGTGGGACAAATTTCGATTTCGTGACCTCCATCCTCACTACTCGCGGTGACGACCATTCTGCGAACAGTACCTTCGTCTCCAAGTTTATCTTGCAGAGGTTCAAGTGATTCTCTTTGAATACTGGGTTTACGATCAATTTGCGATACTTTCGAGACTATTTCCATTTTGTCAACGCCTATAGATTGCTTTCTCTCGTCCTTTACTTCTTTTAAAGGTTCTTCAATATGTTCTGCAACATGTCCTACAGATTCCTTTTTATCGAGTTTAGCATCGTATAAAGATTCTGGGATTTGTCCTACGGATTCTTTTCTCTCCACTGGTTTAAAAGCTTCATCGGATTTTGCTACCGATTCCTTTCTTTCACTTAGTGCAATATCTTTCACTGGTTCCTCAACGTAACTTATAGATTCCTTTCTTTTATCCTGTTTAGTTTCTTTCAGAGTTTCATCGATATGCCCAACCGACTCCTTTCTTGTAGTTGGTTTTGCATCTTGCAACGGTTCTGGCGGATGTCCTATAGATTCTTTTCTTTCAATTGATTTAATGTCTTTTACAGATTCTTCAACTTGACCGACAGATGGTTTCCTTTCAGCAGGTTTCACATCCTTCACCGACTCTGGAATTTGACCAACAGATTCTTTTCTTTCAGCTGGTGTAATATCCTTTATTTCCGCAATGTGACCTATGGACATTTTCCTTTCATCCAACTTCGTTTCTTTCAAAGCTTCATCGACATGCCCCATTGATTCTTTTCTTTCAACTGGTTTAATTTCTTTCATTGCTTCAACATCATATCCAATGGATTCCTTCCTTTCCACTGGTTTACTTTCCTGGACTGGTACAGGAACATGTCCAATAGATTCTTTTCTTTCCACAGGTTTAATTTCCTGGACTGGTTCAGGAACATGCCCAATAGATTCTTTTCTTTCAACTGGTTTAATCTCTTGGATTGTTTCAGGAACGTGTCCAATAGATTCTTTTCTTTCAGCTGGTTTAATCTCGTGGATTGGTTCAGGAACATGTCCAATAGATTCTTTTCTTTCAATTGGTTTAATATCGTGGATTGGTTCAGGAACGTGTCCAATAGATTCCTTTCTTTCAGCTGATTTAATCTCGTGGATTGGTTCAGGAACGTGTCCAATAGATTCTTTTCTTTCAACTGGTTTAATCTCATGGATTGGTTCAGGAACGTGTCCAATAGATTTCTTCCTTTCCACTGGTTTACTCTCCTGGACTGGTTCGGGAACATGTCCAATAGATTCCTTTCTTTCAGCTGATTTAATATCGTGGACTGGTTCAGGAACTTGTCCGATAGATTCCTTCCTTTCTACTGGTTTAATATCGTGGATTGGTTCAGGAACGTGTCCAATAGATTCCTTTCTTTCAGCTGATTTAATCTCTTGGACTGGTTCGTGAACATGTCCAATAGATTCCTTCCTTTCTACTGGTTTACTCACTTGGACTGGTTCAGCAATATCTCCAATAGATTCCTTTCTTTCAGCTGGTTTACTCTCTTGGACTGGTTGGGGAACATGACCAATAGATTCCTTCCTTTCTACTGGTGCAGCAATATGTCCAATAGATTCCTTTCTGACAGCTGGTTTACTCTCTTGGAATGGTTCGGGAACATGTCCAATAGATTCCTTCCTATCTATTGGTTCACTCTCTTCGACTGGTTCTGGAACGTGTCCAATAGATTCCTTCCTTTCCACTGGTTTACGCTCCTGGATTCGTTCAGGAATGTGTTCAACAGATTCCTTTCTTTCAGCTGGTTTAATCTCGTGGATTGGTTCAGCGACGTGTCCAATAGATTCCTTCCGTTCAACTATAGATTCCTTTCTGTCGATAGATTTAATTTCATGCACAGGTTCTTCAGTGATTCCTACTGACAATTTTCTTTCTACTGATGTAACGTCTTCGACTGATTCTTCAACATGACCTACAGAAACCTTTCTTTCAGGTAGTCCACTTTCCTTTGCAACTTCTGGGCTGATTCGCTTTTCTTTCTCTTCATCTAAATATTTTTCAGTCGTATCTGATATGTCGGCTTTGTCAACTTCGGGTTTTGCTACCGACATTTTTCGCGATGGAACTTCTGGTTCCGGTTTAGCCTTTTCAGCCACTTCGTGAACAAACTTCTCGTCCGCCTCCAATGCAGCTTCTTCTTCCATCGCTTCCTCCACATCCCTCTCTTTTACCTCACTCAACTTTCTACCCACTTTATCCTGCACTTTGTACTCTTGTTCAACAGCCTCAAAGTCATCCACTTCTTTATCCTTCGCCCTCCGTTCTTTCTCCAATATTTCCTCCACTTTTTCTTTCGACGCTATGCTTACGAATCCATCAACAATTGTGTCTTCCTCAGCCGATAAGAGTTTGTCTTGAACAGGTGACGATCGAGGAGATTTTGGCATCTCTTTCTGTTCGTCGACTTCCTCTTGATCAGAAGCATCTAAGCAGTCCAAGTATTCTGAGTCCGAGATACTCAGAACAGTCGCTCTGGGAATATTTTTCTTCACCAATATTTCTTCAATTATTTCGTAAACAACGCGTCTGGGAATAATTCGCAGCATCGAAATCTCCTCGATCATCAACAAATCGATCTTCCTGCTCTTGTCTATGTATTCTTTAACTATATGACTCTCAATCGCTGCACGCTTGTCGTCATCGACGTCCTCGGTCCGCAAAATTCGTATATCGTCAACGATATTCTGTCGCGGTATATTATGCTTGATAATAATTCTCTCAATGACATAAATTACCGTCTTCTTCGTTACCCCTTTAACGATAGTTAAATATTCAATAATTTCGATTGTGATTTTTTGTTTTTTATCTAAAATAATTTCCTTCAATATCTCATCTAAATCTATATTCTTGTCAAGAATATTCTTTACATCCACATTCAGTTCGCTTATGGTTCCTGCAAACTTTGGAGACGAAGGTGTTGAGCCTGGGGTCACTACCACTAATTCGGCTTTGCCAGGGGACAACTTCTGTTCGAACCCAATGACAGGCACTTCAACGCGGTCTTTATCTTCCCTTGGGAACTCGACTTTTGTACAAACCGGCTCTTCTCCGGAAACTAACACATCCACTCGACCGTCGTCTTCCTGAGGTATGCTGCGTTTCTTTCTACTGATACCTGACTCCAACAAGTCAGAGCTCATTTCCAGCGCGCTCGCCAGGTCTTTCTCCGTTGCTTTCACAGGTGACGTTACTGTTACCTCCTGTTGCTTCAAGACTTTCACGCAAGGCTCTTCGTGAACCTCTTCCTGAGTTTCGGTTTTCTCGAAAACATGCAACGGCGGGGCCACAATAGGTTCCAGCGTCTCCTTTATCTGTTCTTGCAATGATAACTCCTCTGTAATACCCACTTTCTTTGGCATAAACAGCTCCTCCACTTTTACAGTCTTTTCTTCCTTCTTATCTTCCGGTTTCTCCTGCTCTTCCTCCTTCTCTGGGAACAATGTCTCTTCGGTTGAAAAATCAACTTCTCTCAAAACTTCAGCGACTTTTCTTACAATCTCCTCGACATTCTTCGGTTTCTCTTTATCCTCGATTGCTATACCTGCCGTACCAGCGAGTACCTCTCCAACATCGCGAACGGCTTCCTTCAAATCCCTGATAGGACCTCCATCATCTTCTTCTTCCTGCTCCTCCTCAATATCCTCCACGATGTCTTGTCTGTCGGGTAACACGAACTTCACCTTCTCAGGCTCAACATAGTCTATTGGGGTTTTTTCAATTTCGCCCAGTTTCTCCGCGACACCTTCCAAAGTATCCTTCACGATGTCCTTCGGTGAAGGCAGGTCCTCCAACTTAGGCGCCATTTCGCGAGCGACTTTTTCGTTCAGGGACTCCAACGAGCCTTGGAGGCTGTCCTTCACTGTCTTGAATTTCTTTGAGGATTCTTCTATGAGTTTGGCCACTTCCTCGGTTTCGTCCTCCAGTTCTTGTTTAGTTGGGCCTGCCTCTTCTTCCTTTTCTCTGACTGGCATTTCTGCCTCTTTCTCACTCTCGATTTCTTGGAGTTTTTCGGATTCTATTGTAGGTTCAGGTTGAGTTACTGCCGTTCGCTTAGCGTCACTCAATTCCTCTTGGATGAAGGCAACGGTGTCCTTAATCGCCGCCTCTTTAATTTCAGTCTTCGTCGGTTGGGCCTCTTCAAACGCTATTTCCTCGGATTCTTTCCTATGTACCTTCGGGAATACCTTGTCCATATCCAAAGTACCCTCAAAGATGTCTTTCTCCTCAGGTTTCGGTTCTTTCGGAGAGCTAGACTTGGAGTGTGACTTTTCATCCGCTTCCTTCTCGGTATCTTTTTTCTTTTTGTGGGTGAGTTTGTCAATGCCTTTCTCGAATTTGTCGGCTACTTTGCCAAAGAAACTGAAGACTCCCTTCTGTTCTTTAGCCGCTTTGTCTTCTTTGTCCTTCTCCTTCTCGTAGTCATCGATTCGATAGAACTTGGGGTCAACTTCCTCGTGAACAGGAAGATCTGCTACTTCATCTGGTGTTTTCACAATATCTCTTTGCATTGCCTGCGTGGAAGTGGGGACATTGATAACCTAAAAACAAGTTTGTGAAATGTAATGTGTCGTTAAAGAAAGAACTATATATCTATTTACTGTGTTGATACCAGATATAATACTCACTTTAACTTCAGGCTTCGATGTGGCTGGTGCCGCATCCGCAGTGGCTTCTTTCGGTTTAAAAGGCACATCTTTCTCTTTAACGTCTTCTATAACATGCTTCTCGTCAATATCCTCCTTAATTTCATCTAAAGGAATGCGCTCGTCCTCTGGCAACGTCGGTGCCGTTGTGGTGGCACCTGACTCCATAGTAGATATACGCTCCTGGGATTCCTCCAGTTTTTCTGGCACAGCCTCCTTATCCGGTTTCACATCAGTATCACTCGTCTTCTTCTCGGAAGAATCCAACTTGTCGGGACTCGAACTCGAATCTTTCACGACTTCCTCAACCTCTTTCTTCACCAATTCCTCTTTCTCAAGTACTTTTGGAATTTCTTCCGGAGACTTCGACTTCTCCTTTTCCGCGATTTGTTTCACTTCCTTCTCTTCTTCTTCTTTTTCTCCCTTCTCTTTTTCTTTTTCTTCCTTCTCCTCTTCTTCTTGAACTTCCTTTTCTTCTTCTGCAACATCATACGGCTCAGCCACTTCAACCTCTTTCTCCGGTACTTCATCCTTCTTCTCCTCCTCCTCCGGGATCTTCATCTTCTCGGACTCCACCTCGTCTAAATGGTGCTTATGTTCAGTGTCCCCACTTTGCACGGATTCCTCAGCTTCTACTATCAGATATTCATCCTCCTCCGTCAACTCCTGGCTCTCCTTCCTCGATATCTCCTTCTTCGGAACGTCTTCCATTTCCGCCGTCACGTCCTCCTCAGTCATGTCTTCTTCCTTCTTATCCGTAGCTTCCGCCGTAATCTCGTCATCCCCCTCAACATGCTCTTCTTTCCTTCTCTCCTCTTTTTCAGCCCTCTGCAATACCGCCTCGATCTCTTCTGCCACTTCCTGCTCCTCTTTCAAATCCGCCAGCACTTTGCTCTCTATAGAGTCCAAGGACAGATCCTCGGACTTCTCAGTCAAGCTCTTTTCTACAAGTTTCACAGCCGTTTCAACCTCAATGCCCGAAGGAGTGGACACTGCCGACGAGTCCGTCGTACCTTTGTCTCCCTTGACCTTCTTGATAACTCCGTCCTTGTCAGACTTCACCGAAGCAGTCGGAGTGCTCTTTGCAGACTTGGCGGGACTTCCAGGTCCACGAGCCTTGCTAGGACTACTAGGTTTGGGTCTACGACTTATCGGCTTGCGTTCGATAGGCTTAGGCTTAGGTGCAGCTTTCGCCGTGGTTTTGTCACCCAACATCTCCACGTTTTTCTGCTCCACCACTTTTCGGTTGTTCGCATCTTTAGTACTCTTCGCCGGAGCTATCGACGCCTTCGTAACTTTCGGAACCGCCGGTTTTGGCGCTGCTTTCGTCACCTCCGTCTTCGTCGCTACGCCATTCAGCGTCTTCTTCGGTGTCGTTGGCGATGACTTGATCACCTCCTTCTTCTCCACCCTCCTCTTCTCCACCGGCTGCGCAGCGGCCGGCTTGGGCTTACTCTCCACCTTCGCAGTCTTCACAGTCACCTTCGTCTCCTTCTCCTTCTTCTTCGGCTCGATGGGTTTCACTTTAGCAGTCTTTTCAGTTTCCTCCTTAACGTCAGTCTTTTTGGACTCCTCCGCCTTTTTGGACTCCTCCGCCTTCTTCACATCCTCGATCTTCCGTGCCTCCTTCTTCACCTCCTTCTTCGTCTCGGACTCGATGATCTTCTTGTTTTCCACCACCTTCTTGGCCTTCACCTCGGACTTCACTGGCTTCGGACTGGGCACTATCGCTGCAGCTGGCTTTGCGTCCTCGCCGGCCTTCATCGGCTTCACCTCAGCAACCTCTCGTGGCTTCTCCCTCTTCTTCATCTCGAACTTCTTCACTGTCTTTTCCTTCAAGGTAGTGAGGGATGCCGACGGGGATAGACTCTTGGCTGAGCACACTGGGTGCTTCAAGAAGTCCAGGTGTTTCAGTCGCTCGATACCTTCGAATATTTTGTGCTGCGGGGTGCTGCCCGGGAAGAGGATCCGGGTGATGGTGTCCTCGGGATTGGCGGGCAGCCAGACCAGCAACGCGCAGATTGACACGAGGTTCTGGATGGGAAAGGCGACGCTGCTTGCGTCCCTGCGGTGGTAATTTGCGAACAACTTGGAGTCCGAGGCGTTCCACTTGGTAAGGAACTCCCGCACCTCGCGGCTGTCCTTGCTGGGACTCAGCACGTACATGTCCAGGGTGCCGTGGCCAACTTTGTGGTAGAGGTTGATTGGGTCCGGATCGCGGTAGCAGGGATGCGCGCGTAGGTTGATGTGGCGCAGGTTGATCATCATCTCCTGGCCGATGTCGATCAGGTCAACGATCAACGGGTCGAGGTCCTTGTCGCCATCCGGCGAGTTAGAATGTTTACGTTCCTGGAGAAAAAGATTTGGAGTTAAAAGCTAGTCCTATTAGAAGACAAGTAGATTTAGGAAGAATACTTCTTTCAAAAAAGCAATGCTGAGAACAGTGGGGACAGTCAACAGTAGCATTTGGGAGGTAGTATGTGGGGATTACCGATTATGCCTTGAAAAATGCTATCTGGTGAGGATCATCGTCTAGATGACGGTTATTATTTGGATAACTGTGGCTTCTATTGAGACAGTAAACGTACTAATGAAGATGGTATCATTGAGATATACCATTTGAGTCTAGATGACACAGGCTACCTTCTACATTATCACTTACCACTAAATTACAAAAAAAGTGCCCTATCTGCGGATAAACGTTCATCTCGCGTTTCTTCCTCAACACACTGGAAATCCCGCCGACATTGCTGTTGTTTATCCTCGTGACCAGCACGGCATCCAGTCTGTCGAGATGTCTCGTGAAGTCCCAGAAGCAGGCTTTTCGCGCGAAGCCACCGTCGACCAACATATTGAATCCGTTGATTCCGAACAGGGCCGCGTCACCCTGACCACCGGGGAAGACGTAAAGCGTTGGATGACTGAATCGAATGTTGCCCACGATGTCCGACGGTTCCATCAGCTGGTCTAAGGTTTGGGGGATGAGGTACGGTTCGATGTACTCGGTGAAGGACGTGATGGCAGGCATGCCTGCTGTTAACACGTCGTCTGGATTCACTCGTACTCGGCAAGCTCGGCTTGAATTGACAGATAGTTCAGTATAAGTAACTCTTTTCGCAATGGGATTAGTCATCTCTTTCTAAGTTTAGAAGAGGTTTTATGGGTAAAGGTATGGGAAAAGAGTTTTTCAACTGATGGTTTTGAAATGGGAATTTGTGTTTTTTACTGAATACGTTGTCTATGTTATACCTTGTGCAAGGTTCCTTGGATAAGCGCGAGGTAGACCATTCACCTGCACCCGCGCAATGAATATCCACAGTTACGCTGTTCTCGTAAGCTCGAAGCACTCTCTGCACCTCATGCTCGTTGAATGCATCCAAAAAGTCGGGCAAACTAAAGGTTCCATCCTAAAATAGAGATACAGGTGGTGTTCAAAGGCAAAAATGCGACATTTAAAAATAATGCTTAAACATTTTTTTCAAAATTTTTTGTTTTTTTCAAGTAATTCCAAACATAGTCGTCTTTATACTCAAATTAAATGAAATTTGCCTTCTAAACTCGATAATTTGAACTGATTTTGTTTAGAATTCGTCGATTTTCTGTAACGAAGTATTTCAAACTCCTGTCTTCGTATCTTTTCAATGACTGTTTTTCTTAGATTTGTTGATATTAGATACGTAAGGAAATATCTTTGAAACTACTATAATCGCTGTGATAATCTCTTCGTATGTTACAAGTGTTTAATAGGCATTGACAATCTTAGTTCCGGCAGGGGATTCCCAACCGAAATATTCGTTCTCATGAAAAGCGCAATCTACCTGCAGTATCCAGGAACCATTTCCGCCGAACGTGTATCCAGCGTGGATGATGTGTCGGTGCTTCGTGAAGCTCGCGAGAAGATTGCGGATGCATTGCAGCAGCGTGTTTGTTTGCGGATGTATTAGTACTTCCGTAACCAAGTTCTCCGTGGCATATTGAATTAAACGCTCCCCTAACGCAACGTATATTTTCTCATTAAGTGAAAGTAAATACGAATCGCAAATGTGCGCACAACTTTCGAACTTTCCCGACGAATTAACCCTTCGGGTACCAGTCGACCAACTTTTTTGTTCGTTTCAGAGTTTTCACAATTGCTGATGTATCAAATATTTTCATTCAGTCTCAGTTATATTAGTGGAATAATCCCTTTTGAATCAAAATAAATTCTTTTTTTTTATCCAAAATTTGTTTAAGAGTATAGCTTACAATACCATATCGTCATATTTTTCAGTAAAGTCATATTTAATATTTTATCTTCAACAATCAAACAATTCACTTTACTGTAAACTATTTTCGTTTCGAATGTCCAATTTATGAACTCCCTAAGAGAACATCGGTTGAATCTTCGTAGAATCAACGTTGATTCAATCGAATCAACGTTGAATCAGCGTTGATTCAACTGATGTGTTCCCTTAGGGCTATTAAAGGACAACTTTTTACAGTGCGCCATTTGAAATTTAGGAATTTTCCAAAAACGCTGTTTGAAAAAACATCATTTTGGCAAATTCCTAAATTAATCTGATACGAATTATTGGCATGGAACTCGAAGGGTTAACCAGCGTATGCCTCCTCAAAACTACAGGATATAATTACCATTTCGCGCCTCCTCCCCTTCTGGCGCCGTAGCCACAAGCGCCTGCAGCTCCTTCTCCAGGTCCACATGACAGCTGTCCTTGTCCCATGACAGGAACCCTGCAACACCAAGAAAAACGTTTCTATGAATTCCCCTTGCATAATAAACTTTCCTCGATATGATAACGTCCACCGCGCAACGCTTCGCAAACGTATCGATTATTTAGAGGCTTCGGTTAAAGCGCCAATTAAAGGGAATTAGAAACTTAAAAGTACTCTAATCGGTTATTACGAATGGGAGAGGGTGAAATGGGGTGAAAAAGCAACGAAAGAAATCGAGCTATTTCTGGAACTCGGCGTAACAGCGGATCGGATATCGAGTCCGTCTAAACGACGTCGTAGTGACATAATGCGCTCGCGATTCGAAATAAGTCTCGGTATCGCGGCTAATAAAAATCTGATATCGGACGCGACACGGGATCTTAGCGAGATTCTAAGTGCGCTTTCATATCGGATGCTCAGGAGGAAACGTATCCCTCTGGCGTTTTTGCCACCCGGTATCGGATTTTGCGCGCGATCTGCTCGGCAATTCCGATTTCTGACTTGTTTATGCATCGCGCGTCGAGTTTCATAAATAAGCGCAAGGGATCGGGCGTTCCGATCGGCTGACGATAAATCCGCGCTTTTTTCTTCTGATCTTTGAAATAAGTAGATGCTTGGGAGGAAGATTTGTTCAAGATTTGTTTATACAGTGAAATTGAAGTATTTTTTTGGTGAACAGTTTTTCGGAAAGTTTTGAACGGTTCAAAATCAATGTGTTTAAAATGCGCTGAAATATTTTGCAGAACTTTTCAGAACAGAATTTTTCATTAGATTTTCAGAAACGTTTTCGAATTTCTTGCATATAATCCGAATTTTTAGAAGATCGTATTAGTGGTTAAAGGATTTTTAGTACTGTTTGAGATTTTTTTTTAGATATAACGTCTTAGACATTTGTGGATAATATTTATAGACTTTGAAAAGGTTCAACATTTTTTAAGTCTTCCCAAAATTTGTAATAAATTTTATTGATTTTATAGACATGCTTCCTGATATTCACCTAAACATCCACTTTTCAATTTTTCCTTAACTTTTCAAAATTTTCATTTTCAAAACCCTCCCTCAAAATCGCTCGCAATAGTGCGTCGCAATCGAGGCGACGTAAGACTTGCAGAAGTGCGGCTTCATCAAGTGGAAATTGCTTTAGGGTTGTGCGAAGGTTAAGGTTAAGATGTCGGGAGATCAAGCGTTCATTGATAATTAACGAGCCGATCGGGGATTGGAGTCGCGTCGGCGCGATACTTCAGATGGATAGCTCGGCCGCCTGATCAGCCGCTTTAAATTCATGGTCCGTTGTTGCCCCGTGCAATTTTAATAATTCTGCGATTCGGGGCCATTATAGCCGTCGTGAAATACGACGCAACAAGAACCCGCCCGGGAAAGCCGCGGTGCAATAAATAAAACAACAGTCTGCGGTGTTTTATGGCGCGCGCCGTCTGCCTTCGATGCCCCAGCTACTTTCGCGTAACTCGGGAATACTCGACTCGACTCTACTTTGACAAGTGAGACGCGCGCCTTCTTTTCCGGTATTTCCTTTTTTTAGCCGATATCCGGAAATGTAAAATGCGAGCATCATTGAGTCTAGTCGACCGGAAGGAAGAGCGTTTGAAGGGAGATAAATGTCGTGCATTTTGGCCGAGTTCCGGCTGATTAGATGTGACGAGAAATCGTTAGGGTTTGTTATCGAAAAACGAGTAAATCAGTTAATATTGAAAGAGGAGGGTTCCTGGTTTTGTAAATACTGGTGCAGGAGTAAAGTTGTAGAGGAATTATGAGCGAATAATGAGATTCGGTATAGTTTCGAGAGGTTTTTGAAGATTTAAAGTTCGAAATATTTGTGTGGTTAGACTTTTCTGAATAAGTTTTCTTGGATGAAAAATGGGCAGATTTTTTAAAGAAATGTTTAGGTTGTTTCTTCTGAAAAATGCTCAGAACATTTCAGTTGTTCAGGCTATGAATTATTCAAAGAATTAAAAAGTCAGAATTTATTAACAATTTAAGCTTATTTTTGTAATTACTTTACAAAATTACAGACTAGTTCTCTTTTTTCAAATACTATCAAAATTTAGTTTCGAAAAATGTCTGATTTCTTCAGATATATTCTACTATTTTCAAGTTCATATGAATTTTAATATTAAAAATAATCTTAGATTTAATATTAAATTTAATATTAAATCTAACATATACTTTTTCAGTAGGCTTAACTTCCATCGGCAGAAGGAGCGACAATACGCCAACCAATTTCAGTTTAGTACGACCACTGCGCCATCTGTGCTCGAAGTTGTTAGTGGAAAAAAAGAGTTGATTTTGAATCTAAACGAATCTGGGTTGATTATAATTTGTTTTGAAGATTTTAATCAGTATGTAACACCTTTACGTTTCTCAGTTATCCTTCCCACTAATAACTTACAAATTCTGTCATGACAGCCCGATTCTTTTGCCGCTGCTAGACGTACACTGAAAAAACTAACCTAAAAATTCGTTTTGAATGAAAACGAATCCTTTTAAATGAAAAGGATTCCTTTTCTGCCAAAATGATTTCTTTTGTGCCAAAATGCTTTATTTTGGCCGAAAAGGATATTTTTAACAGTGTACGCATTCTGCAGCGCGCAAAACTGTAATTACCGCGACTTTTCCATCCCTCTGGATATCCTTTCAGTCGCAGCTCGAAAAGCTTGCGCCCATTAAGAATGCATCAGCCGCCCCTTTTTCGGGGCGTCTTGGGCAACCCTTTTTTTCTGCCCCTGTTTAAAATTTGCGCCGCCAGGTGGCGCCTTCCCACGCGGCCTTAAACTACCATTTTCCGGCGTAATTGTACGCATCATTTTCGTGTTCGCCGCGATCAATTATTCATCGCGACTTGTTTAATACTAATTGCCAGGTTCTTTGCATTTATTAGCGACCGGCGATAATTACGGTCGGCGCTTTGGAAGGAAAATCGGGGCCAATAGGAGGGCTACGCCAACCGCTGTGGCATCGGGTTTGACTATTTCACCTAACCTCAAAAAAGAGTGTTTAACCTCTAAAAAGTAAGCTTATCTGTGAAGTAGCTTGTTTATTCTGAATTTACAAGAGTAGAACAAAGTAGATATAGACTGGAATGGAAGAGAAATAGATCGACTTCTATTCCAGGATAGAAGATGGGATATTTATGGAATTCACTTGAAATGTTTTGTATGTTATGCGATCCTGGAAAAGGAACACAAATGTCGAGCTATAAACTGATTCCAAGTGTGGAATTCACTTTTAGTGTTTTCTTTTTCTAATAAAAGGAATCCTTTTCAATTAAAACGATTTTTTTTGGTCATAAATCCCCTGATAACCAGCGTTTATGTAAACGATTTACATAAAGTTTACATAAATCTAATTCCGCAATGGGCTGCATTATTT
>JABFPB010001553.1:0-24541 GCA_022817645.1 Ceratoteleas bidentatus | reverse complement strand
TTAAATTAAGACGTAATATGTCTTATTTTAAGACATTTTTGTAAGACGTCTTAAAAATGTCTACAAAAAGTGTCTGATATTAAGACAGTTATTTTAGTGGTGTAATTAGAGAAAAGAATCACTTCACCTCTTTATCCTCTTCAATTCGCGCCATTCCACTACTAACTTATCACGCAGAAAATCGTAAATCTGGAAAATGAAACCTCGCAATTCGCGTCACTAGTCAGCCGAAAAGTCGGCATGTTTATGCTGATCGACGGCAAACAAATTAAACGGTAAACCGCCGTCGCGAAAAAAACCGCGAGTCACCGCTAATAGACTTGTTTATCTCGTGGGCTGCGCAATGATCACCGTAATCGCGATTGTTTGCGGGCGCAAATTCGCCTATTTATCTATCCGCGCCGGCAGAAAAGCTGCACTGGAAGCGGTGATATCGCTAACCGAGTGTCGCGTCTCTCTTTTCTCGTCTGCGGCTAATTCTTCCTTTTCCCCCCGATTTGCTTACATCAGACAACAAGTGGGAACGACGTAATGCAGCGACGTCTGGTGACAGCGCAAAAGTCTTCGCGAAGTAAAACAGACGGGAAATAATGTAAAGGGAAACGTTGCGCGCAACTGCCGTAATTCCGACTGTTTTTGTCCGCGCGACGAAAAAAACGATGCAATTCAATTTTTCGCTCGTCGTATTGTCTTACAGAGGGCGCTCGCACTCGCATTTCATTTGATTGGACCCAACTTTTTAATCAATGCCGGAATATCCGACGGGAAATTCCGGCGAGGAAATTTTTGACGGCGGAATATTTGCGATGGCGATAAAGGGCGGAGAAAGAAGTGGAATAAGTTATTTGTTTAAGGCGAAAAGACACGCGAAGTGAGATCGCGCTTGTCGCGATTCAATGGTACGTTACAGATAGATGCAGGTATTTATGCGGGAACGTATTAAAAGTTATTCATATGAAACGAGCTATCGCGTTTCAAGCTGGAGTGATTATGATAATACATTGCTCTGCGGAACTGCAATTGCGGATTAAAGGCGGGAAATCTGTTTATTAAAGGTCTTTGGCGTAGGACGGTGAATGCGGGAGTAATTTGTAAGGGGATGAGCGATTTGCATGATTTGCGCGCGAAATCAACATGTTTTATTGGGTAAAAATTGCAAAGTAGTTTAATAAAGAGAGAGCTGGATTATAGTTTGGTGTATGCAGTGAGAATTGCGGGTGTGATAGAACCGCAGTTCAAGTAACTGTGTTAATAAGCTCAATATGCAAAAGCAATTTTCGAGAACTTGGGATTTAAAGAGAAATGTTAAATACGTTAATATTTATTGGGGTGTACAATTCAAATAATTACTTTTCAGGTTTGAAATTACTAACACGCAATTTAGGGGTGGTTTGAATTTAGTGTCTAGATGGTGAGATCGTTAATGCTATGATGCTATGGTTGATTACAAACTTGACGAGACATATAAGGATTTATTCACGGCCGACAGACCATTGTGTATTGCCATGTAAGGAGAGAAAGAAAATTATATAAAGTCTTTGGTTACACGTAGGAATAATCATGTTAGAAATGGATTAAACGTACGTGCAATTACGTAATAGGACGATGTCGTGCAATTGTTTTAACTATTCAAACTATTACACACTTCTGTGATAAGAACGTGTAAAATAATTAACGTGCATGTGCGAACTATAAATGTTTGCTAACGTAGATGAACAATTTATTATGCACAATTATTCAAAGCGTAATTTCTTTGCATACGAATACCTCTTGACTTTAAATTGTGCTGTTCAATTTGAATTATATTAACACTCGTACCTTTATTTAATAAATCAAGTTGATGAAATTTTTACTCTTTTGTTAAAGGAAGAAACTTCAAGTTTTTTTTAAATTAAAAAAAATATTAGAAAATGTCCGCACGTAAAATATCAAAAAACCTTTCTAGCCTCGAAATTCACTTTCAAAAACCATCCCCTTACTTTGTTTTAACCTCTTATTCAACACGTCAACCACTCCAGCCGTTAATCTCTCAACACCTCCAAGCTTGCCATCAATCTCCACCGAACGAGTCTCGGTCGGTTCCCAAACGGTGACCTGAAATAGCCCAACGCCGATAATTTTACAAAAAGCCGTTCCGCTCGCGATCACGTTTTTCCATTTTCTGCTTGTTTCGTAAAGCCCCCACAATAAACAGGCATTAAGACACACGAAAAAGCGTCTTAATTCGTGAAAAATGTCTTAAATTAAGACGTAATGTCTTATTTTAAGACACTTTTGTAAGACGTCTTAAAAATGTCTACAAAAAGTGTCTGAAATTAAGATACTTGTTTTAGCAGTGTAATCTCTCATCACCACCAATGTCTTTCATTGCAGGCCCTCCTCCAAGATTCTCTCAGAAGGCCTGCAGCTGATCCGTGACTGCGAGCAGCGTTGCCCGGAGCTGGACGCCTGCATCAACGGATCGTTATGGTGCGACGGCGTGTCGCACTGCCCCACCGGCTACGACGAGGCCCTCGCGCATTGTTCCATCCTGCTGAAGCTGCCGCCCCTGCACCTTGGCCTGGTCACCCTCGCGTTCATTTCCATAGTCTGCGTGCTGTGCGTGATAACGTGGCGGATCTGCCGGCAGCGCAGGAGCCGCTCGATCTCGCAGCACCGGCTCAAAAGCATCTCCTCCGAAACGGCCATTATCGACGGCAAGGAAGTCATTTGCTGACACAGCGACAGTTCTGTGCGTTACGTCGAGATCGATCGCGTCACCACCGTGTGACGATCAGCGGTTTTAAGAAACATCCCGACGTTGACCCGTTGCACGTCCGTTGTCTTGCCGTAATTCCGCTGGGGAGTCCCGAGTAACGCTCAGAATTGCCACAAGGCTCAAGACAGCCGCGAGATGCGCGTTTTTTGCGCACACAACTCCGAAAGACTCAGCTGTGGAGACGAAAGTCCAATTGAAAAGTTGGGATTGTAAATGGACAGAAATACAGTTTGGATGATGTAGAAATTATAGCAAATTGGAAAATAATCCAATGAGAAATCAGTGATTAAACATTAATTGTAGGAAACTGGGGCTGGTTAGAGGCAGAATTACAGAAAATGACCCCTTTTAAGACAGGAAAAAGTTATGATTAGTTTCAATGAAATTAAGCAACTAAATGAAGATGATTTAAGTTTGTACCTTCATTTTAATTTATTTTATTAGTTAATTATTGTAGAAGTGGTATTGCTAGTACCAATTGTATTAAATTATAAATTAAAATGGCGACAGAATCCAACTGGAGACTTCTAATCCTTAACAAAAAACAAATCAAAACGTTTTACAAACGTTTATTAAACATTGAATGTCCAATAAACGTTTTGCGAACGTTTAAAACGTTTAAAAAACGTTTACAACGCTTAAAAACGATTAAAAAACGTTTTGTTCCTCTCGGGATTTGATAGAATTTGCCACCAATTTGATTTAATATGAAATACAACCATTTAAAACGTTTAAAACATCGCATCGATGGTAATTTACTCCAATCTGATATAATTTACACATCTCCATCCAAATTGTGCTTCAATCCATTTCACAATTACAACTTTTTACTTCGTCTGCTCTCGACTGCTGAGTGGGGGAACACAAACCGTTGCATCGACTTTAAATGTCCGAAGAGGTCACGAGAACGTAAACAGGCGCATTAAAAATGATAAACACCCCGGTGTTATTGTTTTTGTTCCCTTCCGTTGTTTAGGTCTGCGTGTCCTTGGCGGCGATTCTTTCGGTTTGAACTTGATGCAAGGCGGTTTGTTTGTGTCTGCCAGAGCGGCTGGGGCAGTCGCGCGACAGACTCGGAGCCCTCGTTGAAAAATCCATTGAATCCCATTCATTCGGCCGAATCTTTTCAGCGTGTTTGCCCGAAGGAGCTGGGGCGCTGTTCCGGGGTTTGACGGTGCGATCGATTTTTGAAGCGGGGTGGCGTCGTGCGTAGTGTGCGAGGTTATTCATACTAATTTGAAATCATTTATAGGTCTACTGGTACTGATTTACGAGTGATTTGGTCTAGTTGGATCGATGACGGCTAGACGAGCGCAGTACATCCTGCAAGGAATTCATGTTTCCATGTGTCATCTACCTTGTAATTAGTGCCTTATGTCTGTTTTTTCCTTTCACGTGTATGCATGGCCGGATAGAAATGCGGGAGAAGGGAAGAGGAAGATTATATAAAAAATTATTCACCGTTGAGGTACAATGCGAGCAGTGGTTAGATGCTCGCAGATAGGCGATTTGCGTTGAGTTTCGAAGCGAAACGTGTGCGGATACGACGCGGATTTCTCGGAGGCTTTTGTTGGGAAAAGGGTATTGGTTTGTTTGGACTGTACATGGAGAAAACTGAATAGTGCTGGTAACTATTTCAATGGAGTTTGCTATTTGAGATGGTAAAATGTTACCACCTAAAATGGTGAAATAAAATATGTTTATTTTCCAGTATTTTTAATAAAGAATCGCATACTGGTATGAGTTCATAACCCATTGAAAAAATAAGTTAACTTTATTTTGAAACTCTTTAAATTTAATTTTATAATTATTTATATTTTTAATTCCAATTTAGAATCCGTTAATTAAAATAGTATGGATGTTGTATGTTTCCAGCTATTTTTACTACGAAATATCATATGTATATTATCATTTGTTACGATTTGAGATGTTAAAAGTTTATTTTTTAAATGGCGGAGTTTACTATTCAGTTTTCTCAGTGTAAACGCAAAACTGTGTAAAATGTCAGAGTGCATACAAACTTGGGTACATTGTATGCGTCCAATCATATATCATGTTAACGTTACAGAATCATATCGACTAGGCAAATTAGCGTGATTGGCCGAGGTATATCTGGAATTGTGTGAATTGGGTCATTTTACACCTTTTTGGTAAAGTTACTGTAAGTCTGTTAATATTAAGTAACGTCCAATTTTTGTTACAACGGAGATTTAATGGTCCGAGGGATGGACGGGTTTTAAAGATTTGGAATCAATTTTCTCTGCCGCTTTTCAATAGGAGACACAAAACATTTGTTTCGTACAACGAAACTGCCATCGTTCGTTCTGTGTTAGTACAAAAATGAGGAATTGTTTATACCATAGACACGTTTCATTGCAGGCCATAATTCTTCTTCGAAAAACTCGGATAGTACAATGTTCCCTTTATGCTAGCAAACGCTCGCATTCAAAGACTGCATTTCAAAGACTGCATGCATTAAAAATGAGAGATTCTTTGGGGTTTTTGTTGAAAGAATGTATGAGTGAATTTAATATTTATCAAATGGGTATTATTTACTGAGACACTTGCACAAGCATTTTTTCATTCTTTAAGTACACTTGAACCTAATTGTTTGCGAAACGTAAGATCTCTGGGAAACCGTTCCAAGTATTAGCACAGCTTCTTGCTGAAACAATTTTACATATCGATGTTATTGTACATACAATTATTTATTTTACATTTTAATTAATGTTTTATTGTTCTTGGTATGAATGCATTATGATTACCATTTGCATTTACATAGAAACACCTGACAATCTCCCAACTTACTAATTGCAATTTATGCAAATTTTACTATATATTTATTTATTTTTTCAAATTGGTTTGATAAGTAAATCAGTTTTTTATATTACATTCACGTATTTAGTGGTATAATAACTGAATATCTCTCGATTATCTACATTTCAAATTAGTATGATTTTCATAATCAATACCTTTCCATATTGTATATATTTTAGAGTATATTAATTTTTTTAAATAACAATTTACATTTAAGTAACAAAATAAACGTTCGACGAAGCAAACTACGTTATATTAAAATCATCGCATCTTCGATTTTCGAACGAGAATTTTGGTACAGAAATCATCTCCCATACATTAATCGTAAGATCTCATAAAATATCACGGAAATATATGTCTTCGATACAGAAGTAATACTACTGAAGAAAAGTACGAGTGTTTCAAATCGATGCATAAAAATATACAATCGTGCATAAAATCTTGAACATAATTTTAAGAAATTTTCTACATTGATTTTTTACGTACACTAATAAATTATTTCATGTCGCTTCATTAACTATATTCAGCTCGTATAAAACTGTTAATGCAATTAGAAATTATAATATAAAGACGCGTAAACAATAATCCTAAATCATAAGATAACAATGTTGACGATAATAATGATATTAGCAAAAATATTTAAAATATATCTAAAATAAAACGTTTATTTTAAATAAAGTAATAATGATACGAAGACCAATAAAAACAGTGACAGAAGTAAAACAAGAGAAATAAATATACACGAAGAACAATTGCCGTAGTTCTGGGAAGTGTTGTAATTGAGTTTGTCAAAAAAAGCTTAATGAAAGAATTAGTTTTGAGAAACCCAGCTTTGCCCTGCAACCTTGAAACGTATTCGAGTTTGCAGAGCTTTGTATTCTAGCCACAGAAACTACATTAATATGTGACGCATGAATACGCTTACAAATGTAAATATAACTTCGAAATTAATTTCAACTTAAGAGAATAAAATTAGTCAAGGGAGTCTTGGTAAATGCATATAAATAAAATTGAATTAGAACCACTAGTTTGATAAATGGCTTTTAATCATTTCGTAATAATCATAAGCAAAATGATAACTGTTTCAGTTTATCATCCAAAATTGTACAAGAAAATGATTTTGCAAAACGCTCCATTTATCTTATTTTTTAATTAATGTAAGTTTCGAGATAAACCAAGTTCAATTGAATGTCGTATTTTTTCTTCGCATTTAGTGAAAACCTATAAAAAGGCGCGTGGGCTATAAAAAGATCACCAGCTAGTTCGTGGCTTGCGAACTACGAGATAGCTTGCAGCTTAGCCGGGCTCAGTTCGTTTGAGAAGCCTATAAAGAACGTAAAACGAAATGTTTAATTAAAGCTAAGCACTATATTACGACTGAGTAAATGAATACCAATTTCTCATTAAGTACCCAAATCTCACCGACAAACGCACAAAATATTTATCACCAGAATACTTTTGTCAGAAAAATGTTTATTTTTGTCGATCTCTCTTGTAATTTGCGAGAAAATATCCGCAAATCTTCAAAATTAAATTTTACACGAATTGCCGGAGAAGGGCCGATTTATGGGCCCCGAATGGCGGTCAATATTAGACCGAGCGAAATGACCCACTTGGGACCGCAGGTGATCTAACGTAAGCTCGCCTCGATATGTGGGTTTACCACACACTCTGATTTCGCCGATATAGGTCCTGGAATCGTGTCCTACATTCACTCGCCCTGGGATGAACAACCTGGAAAACGCCAAAAAAGCGTTCGGGCGACTGTCCAGCTTTTCTTACAACACTTTCAGAATATTTTAAAACTGATTTTCGAATTTCGTCACGGTTTAAGGATTTCACATACTTCTTCACGAAAGGCATATTTCCTGGATATTTTATGACTCTTATCACATCATTGATCAAATCACTGAACATCCAAAACGCCGAAAAGTTACAATAATTGGGTTGAGCTGTACATTAAAAAAAGCTTCTAGTAAAAAAAGATATGTGCATAGAACATATATCATTTTCTGTATTTGCATGGTACAGTGCTCTCTCGTCATCTTTCGTCTGCAAAAATGTTGGTCAGAAATGCGAGCATTTTCGATTTCAGAATTGCAGATAAAGGGAGAGTTCGCTGTGCAATGTGTCTATTTCGTAATTTAAATTATGTGCATATTCGCGGCAAACCTGTTTGGATAGGTTTTCGCAGTAATTTCAGCCCAACCCCTTCGACACTGCCTGTTTCTTCCAAACATTCCCACCACGCTTCTGAAGATACTTTGTAATATCTATTAAACGGTAACACAAAACTTAGAATGACAATAAATTGCTCATGGAGAAAAAATACTCACAAAATTACAATTGCGCAATGATAATGCGTTCTGGTAATCATTACTGGTAGAAGTAAAGCGTATTACGTCGCGTATAGGCCAATTTGAATAGCGAATGTCCAATTTTTGCTTGCTTTGCCCGGAGGAATGAGTTTGTAAAAATGTGTACATAACTTTCAGCTTTCGTAGAGGCACCGAACCATTTTTATTTCACGTGTGGAACGAGCATGTATATTACACGTCGGTTTATGGTAACATTGGCGATGCACAGGAAAATAGCTGTGTTGTCATATGAAAAATTAAGTAAAAACTTTCGCTGTGAAGGATACAAAATGAAAGGAGTGTGAACGAAGAATTTAGCATTTGGGAATGTAAAATGTGAAATGGTGTAAATTGTGGGATAACTTTTGAAAAAAGATAGTAAAGTTAATAGAATTGATGTGGAAATATCTTGTTTTATTGGTTAAATTTTATCCAATTTAGTCTTGTAATTCAAATTGGAATTTATGCAATGATTACTTAGATTGAGTTTGCTCCAAATATGTTCCTTGAATTCAATTGCATTAAATCGTTTAAACGATTTGTTAATGACCATGAGGAACCAAATGAATTTTAAAACTTTTTTACTGAGAAATGATTACATTTCATTAATAATTTCCAATTTCCAGTTGCTGATTTACTTACTTTTTCTGTGCTACGGCTCAAATATTAAACAACTTTACAATTTATGTGGCTTTCTGACAAATGTTCAATTATCACATTTTTTATCGATCTGCAGTTACAAAGAACGAGCCAAGATGTTTGAAATATGATGGCACCCAACTCTTTTTCTCAACCACTACGTTTTCTTCTTTCACTTCCCAGCTTCATAAGCGTCAAATTGAATTAATTGAGCCTCCTTTATTTAATTAACTAAGCATTTATTATTTAATTAATAAATGATTTCTGACTGGAAAAGTCATGAATTCCATTCGCATTTGACAAAACATTCTTCATTCACAAATCTACCTGCAATATACATAACGTTCTACTACAAAATTTTTTTTTCATTTCCCCTGATAACCGTCGACGCTAATGATTGCCAGAAATCTCGACTTATTACTTCTTTTCGCTGCGTACGCGTTACAATTATTGTTTTTATCAACAACACAGAAATCCACTTGCAATCAACAGCATTTCATTCCACAAGCACGACATATTTGATTGACTTGCAACGTGGTACAAATATACAATGAGGTCAAACAAAAGAGAAACAAGGCATCCTCGAGGCCTTCGAAAACATAGATATTTTTGTCGTTCAACTACTGTATAATAATATATTGCAGCGCAATATCGCGAGAACAATTGTCTTCGTCGTACGCTGGGGCTGAATGAACGGCAAAAAAGCGCCGCCGGACCAGTTGGCAAAATTTCAACTCCACTTTCCAAGCTGATTCAGCGGTATTTTTTTCCGCGCCAGTGTGCGAGAAATCATTTCCGACGGCGAATAAGTTTTGAATTAATCGCGAAAATTAGTCACGATCGATTAGCCAGGTTCTTTAGTGGAGGTTTGCGCGACGAGTGCACGTACGCATTATATATTGCAGCATTGCAATTCGAGTAGAAAGAGCGAGGGGATCATTTGTAAATGAGGGACAAATCATTTGCGACGAGAAAAGGGGCCAGTTCCGATGTCGAGTCGTTGCTAAATATCGTTTGGCGGTTTCGGAGATCGGCGAGATAAGGGTTCTAATAGCATTCAATTTTTGTTCCAAACTGTATTTTTCTGGAATATTTTAAACGGGTCAGAAGTATTCCAAAATATTTTGAAACATTCCTAATATAATTTAAAAAAATATATTTTTGTTAAATATAATGGTTTGTAATATTTTTAATATTTTTTAAATATTTATAAATATTTAAAATATTTTGAAATTATCAAAAATAGGTGCAAATTAAAAAAAAATTCAAAATATAAAAATAAATCAAAATAAAAAAAAAGTTGCTTAAATAAATATTTTTACTTAAAGAACATATTAAATGTACTTTAAATATATTTAATAATATTTACAAGTATTTCAATTTAAAATATTTCTAAATATTTTGGAATACTTCAAAATATGTTAAAATATTTCCGAATTGTTTGAAATATTTCAAAACATTTTGGTGTATTTCAAGCCGATTTGAAAAAATCCAGAAAAATATTCTGGGTTTATTGCACGAATATTGTGTGCTATTAGGGAAGTGCAGATCACGAAGACAATTCGAAACCGTCGCTCTTCCGGCATTCAGCGATTTTTTTCTGTCATTCGCGAATACATTTAGAGGATATCGCGTGGAGCATGGTATAACGACCAAAATTCGTCGAGAAAAAAGTTGTTTTAGCAAATGTACGAGAGATAAAGGAAGCAGTATTACGTAACGCACGGCATAACAAGGAGGCCGATATATTGAATAATTTTCTCGTAGAGTACTATAAGCTGTTTCTCCTGGAAGCTGCGCTCCGAAATGTTGACGCGGATGTGATGGTCGTTATTGACGTTTGTGCAGTGGCAAGAAAAATGCGAGATGGAAATGCTAAAAATGTCCGGCGCGGGGAATTGCGGTCTTAAAAAGTCGGGAATGATAAAAAATTAATACTCGGACTTTTTTGGAGGTTTTTTAGAACTCATTGAGCATTGCTTAAAAATAACGACGAGAAAAAAAGATGTTCGAAACTTCGGGAAAAAACAATTCATTGAATCCAATTTGTTTGTTGTCGGAGCTTTGCCAAATGGAATGAAAAAAAAAAAACATATTTATTTTTTATTATTCGAACAATTTATTTTTGTGTTTCAACTATTTATTTCATATTTTTCATGTTCGAGGTGCGGATTTTTGAAATTTATAAATACATTTTTGTTTTGACATTCGAGTGACAATTAACTGGGAAGTCAATTGAAATTCCTGAAACAAACATCTGAATCAAAAAGTGGTTTCGCATTTTTCTCACCACGAGCAACATATTCACAACGACCCAATTATGGCATGTAAACTTTGTACATAATTGTATACATAGATCTCATAATTAAATGAAACGCTATGAATCTTTTAACAAATGTATCGTAAAACCGATTTATTTCGAGTATCGAAAGATACATTTTAATAATGAACGTTTGAGAGATTACCATTTTCGTTCGTACACTCGATTAACTTTCCATTAATCGCATTTTATCAAGCAAACTGAAACAAAAAATACTCCCCGTCACAAATCTGCTGGTAAAAAAGCGATTAAAGGAAAGTTAGCGTTCTCCCTTTTGTTCCATCGCATGACGCATTTTAGTCAATATTCCATCGACCATTATTCCGTATCTTTTAATGTACGGTTAATGTTTACCATTTAACAATCGAAACTGTACATATTTTAAACTCACTCGAACGAAGTGAAGGTATAGGCTGATGCGCTTACAAATACTACATTAGTTCTGTTAGTTTAGATTCGGGAGATATTTTAGTAAGCAAGTGACGAGTTACGCGAAAACAAGCATAACATAGCGCGACCATTTTGTATGCCGAAACTGATTTTGTCGTTCGAATTTGAACTTACTGGATACGAACGAGCATAGTTTGATATGTACGGCCAATCTCTGTTCTTTCACCGAAATATCACTCCTGTCGAAAAATTGGTATGGGATTTCATTCGGGTCGCATGCTAAGCATTTCGAATATGGCGATCGAAAGATCGATGTTATATTGAATTGTTAAATTGTAGAAATAAAATCTCTGAAAATCTCCGAAAATCTCTGAAAACTTCTCAGAATTGAGGCTGTCGGAGTTTTTCAGAGAAAACTCTGAAAAATTCTCAAAAAATTGGGACTATCGGAGTTTTGCAGAGAATTTCAGAGTTTTCTCTGAAAAACTCTGAAAAGAGTCTCAATTTTGAGAGGTTTTCAGAGATTTTCCGAGATACTCCGATGTTTTCAGAGCATTTTTCAGAGCATTTTTCAGCGATTTTATTTCTACAAGGGAAGTCGCCCGAAACGAGCAATTAATTGTCACAGCGTCAAGTACGTCGTTCGACAACGGCAGCAATTAAAGATTCAATAAAAAAGTCACTTTCCTCGCCTGAATTCAGAGTCAATCGAGCCGAAGAAACTGCGACTTACTTTAAGAGTGTGTATATATTTTTGAGAGGAACAAGACCAAAACACATAATGGGTAACACGGAACTTACATAAGTTACATTAAGACGATTTGTATTGCATTTACACTTCTTTCCTGAATTCAAGGCTGCCAACTTTCGACTCGGAAGCACGCGTACTTCGTTTTCTTCATCCAGATAGTGCAAAGTCCGTAGCAACTGTCCAGATCTCCGGATCAAAAGTTCGCAACCGCAACTGAATTTCGTACCGTAATCCGTGACTATGCGTAATGGTTCGAAACGATGTAAGAAAAGTGTCCGAAATCCTTCAAGTTCGATGCCGTGGCTACACATTCTTGTTCTAGAAAGACGAACGTCTTCGTAGCGTTTCTTCACACAGACCCTAGTGAAGGTTCGATTTCTGTTGCGGGATTGTTTTGCGTTCCGTGAAAGCTCGATTTCAAATCGAGAAACAGAGGGTCCCGATAACCCAAGCCGTACAAGTCCGCAGTCTAAAACCTTATTGATCGGACGGTGGATTGTTTTCCGTAAAAACGCGGCAGAATGGCAGGGAAGTACACTTGTGCACAGCTGAATTTTATTTATTCTAAGGATAACCAGTTTTAGGTCACTAGTAATGCGGATTGCTGATGGAATGTCATGAATATCAATTCTGAAATATCAAGACATTCATAAAATGTGCAGAAATTATAGGCAAGCGAAGGCATGCGAAAAATATAGGTCGAAAGAGTTACAGTAAAATTTACCATACCAGCTAGTATTGGAAAATAAAACCTATAGGTTTTATCTACAATATTTATCTCAATCTATTGTTTTAGAGGTAATAGCTTCTCCTAAAATCAGTTTGATATTTCTTTATATTTCATCTTAAGTCGATAAGCTAAAGTACGAATGATATTTCGATGATGCTCCATTAAGGTGAAGCATTACTAGAGGACTATTGTGGTCCTTAGTAGGTTATTTCCTAGACACCTGAATTATGCCCATCTACTATTCTTGCATGTACCTAGATTGATCCCATACTGAGCAGGCATTACAAATTCTTGTGGGGCCAATTATGGGCACCAGATGAGGCCCATACTACTCAGGTTACTTGCCGTTTACTCAGGTTTTTAATTTGTACGGGCAATTTCGAATCTTAACAGGTCTAAAATTGGTCTACAAACTGACCTACATTAGATCTTAAATAAAATTATACTCTCGGAAATACCTAACTGGGACCGTAACTGGTTCAATGTGGGTTTTGGAAACACTTTCTTTCCCCTCATTTCATATTTAAACCAGAAATGTCTTTTTGGTAAAAACACCTAATGGCCAATTATTCAGATTATACTAACGAAACGTTGACAAACGACTGTACTAAGTTCAAACTCAATCTCTCATCTGTTTCAAGACAAGCGAACAAATGATCAACTGAAACATAAAATGCTACAAAGGAAATCCGAATGTACAACAACCTCGAAGCTTCTCACTGCGACAAGTATACATTAATTTTAAAATATTACTAGCGTTTAAGTTAGTTCATAGTCACTTACGATCTAGATATATAAGTCTCGTTACATCATTTCCGATTCCATGCATGTGCATTGTTAACCCGATTTATTGAATAAATCAAATCTGAGGTTCATTTCGGATACAGTAGAAACTGCACCGTGGCCCGTTTGACAACCAGCATGTATGGTATACATATGAATCACACATTGAAATTCAATCTTGTCTAGTTTGAATTTCAACCCGTTCCATTTCGACGAATGGTGATTCTTCGTTTTTTGCTTTTTCCTCGATACAGTTTCTGCCTGGACCATTTTCCAGAGTTTAATAAGTCACTTTTTTGTAGAAATTTTTTACGTATGTTTTTCTGCGCAGTTCAACCTCAACCGAACACTTGTTCCGAACTACGATTCTATAGATAAGGATCCAGCAGATTCGGAGCGGCAGACTGCAAAAACTATTAAGTTTTCATAACTATTACGAAATGTTTAAAGGCACGTTTTTGAATGTACACCGTCTTCAAATTTCTCTCGGCTCTGCTGGATTCGCATATGTGGTTTGTATTTTTCGTTTACATTGTGTTTTTGGTTTCGATGGCAACAGCGACTCGTATTTTGTTAACAACAAATGTTCTCTGCGCGTTCACTGGGGACAACTGAACTTTATTGTGGCGCAATTAAAAATGTAATTAACGATTGAAATCTTTATAAAATTAGAGGAAATACATTTCAATGAGAAAGTTGAACTGGAAAGTGGCAATCTTTAACATATATTGTGCATACTTTTTTATTTTTATCTCACGCCTTCTGTGATAATTCCAATTCTACTTCATATTACTTCAATTTTTTATTTGCAGGTTCGCCCAAGTCTGGGTTTGATCTTAAGAATTTGGGAAAATTGAATGAAAAACGACAAAGTTTGATACAAAACAAAAGATGTGTATTTGAAATTCCGTGAATAACAATAAGTATATCTTTTCAAAAACGACGTAACTGTAACATTTGTGATGCAACAAAACTTGGATCTTGGATCAGTGTGTGGCACAACAGCGTATGAAAAAAAGAGCTAAGTACGATTGTGAATCATTCAAAGCAGGCCCTTATTCTCCGGTCATCATTTCCATGAACTCTATAAAATGAAACATTTTCAATTGCAAACTATTCATTAGCATCGCCGCTTTAATCGCGACATTTCCTAATTCAACTATCACAGTATCTTACCGTCAAAGTCCACGGTGCCAGAGCCATCAGAATCGATTTCCTCAATCATGATATCGAGTTCCTCATCCGTCAATTGATCGTCGAGTTCCCTCAAAATTTCCCGGAGACATGTCGTCGGGATGTATCCATTGCCTATTCCAAAATATCCACATTGTGAAACTATATTTCAACTAAAAATTTTCAATTTTACAAATGCTAATTGATGAAGGATATGTTAGGAAAATTGAAACGTAATAATTTTTATTTTTTAAAGTTTAAAGTTGTGAAGCTACTTAAAAAAAAATTTTTTTTATAAAAACTTCAGCTTACATTTAATTTCAATTTAAAAAAGTTATCAAAAAAGTCCAAATTGTTATTGGTAAATTTATAGAAAATGTTTTAAACAAAAAGTTATGACTTTTAAATCGAAATTCGACAAAAATTAAAATGTCTGCTATATTTTGTCTACCAAAAAAATAGATTCACTTCAATAATTGAAAAATAAATACTGGTATGTTTGAATACTGAGAAAATATGCTTAAATAATATCTCGAATCATTAGTAAACATGTTTTCACAATAATTAAACCAATATTTCCAAATAAAACTCTAATTTATAATATATTATTTTGTATCTCCTCCTTCCCTCGAGTGAATATCCTTAAATTCACATATTGTTTCACTTTTTTCGCAACTTTAAATTAAATCAAAATGCAATTTACCTTCTTTGTCGTACAGTCTGAAAGCTTCGCGCAATTCCTTTTCAAGTGCTTCTGCGTCCTCTTCAACGATGAATTTGGCGGCGAGTGTGACGAATTCCTCGAATTCCAGACGGCCGGATTCTGGAAGCAAAATACGATTTGCCGAAATTGCAGCAACAATGTTTTTCCACGCATTTCAGAGATGCCGGCAATTTAATTATTTTCATCTGGGTATGCACTACGTGCATATCCTGATTACCCATTCAGCACCAATAGTCGACGCTGTCCCGTTCAAGCATGCAATATCGAATTGCTCCGCGTAAACGTATTATTAGCACACATTGTACTATTCGTAATAACAAAGGAAAATCACGTGTGTAATAATATGCTGAATGACATTTGCGGGCTGCGTACGGTTCGATCTGGCGACATTTCAAAAACGACTTAAGTTTCACAACAAAAAGAGCAAATTGCCCTGAAGAATGATGATTGGTGATGCGGACGCAGTAGAAATGTTCAAAAATATGGTCTCTGGGATAATAATGACGAATATTGACAAACAAAGAGCTTAATGCGTCTTTTTCATTCTTACTGTGGAACTGCCTTTCTATTCTAAGAATCTTAGATTCTTAGAATAGAATCTTAATTAATTAAGTTGTCTTTTCCGACAAAGTGTAAACAAAGGGGTGATTTAGTTTGTAATGCAAAGTTTAGAGAACAGTGTTTTGGCAAATTGGATGTCAACATTGACACTAAAGCGTGATGGGCATTACAGTTTTGCCAGTGTTGTTTTTGGTATATTTGTCTATTTGTTTAAGATTTCAAGGCCGGGCTTTCAAAATAAACGGAGGAAGTACGGTTGAGGAGATTGGGGTGCAATATTGTGATTGGCAGAAGTGTCGCAATGAGTGTTCCTCGGAAATGGCTTTTTTTGTATAATTATAATGAAAGCATTGGTTCGAATTGCGTCGAATACAACTGAGGTGCTGAGATTTTCATTTAAGATAGGGCATTGAAAACTCAAGGAAATGACAATTTCGTGAAATGTGCAAAGTTCGTATCGATACGCTTTTGGCAAAAAGTCAAAGCGATTGGCCATCTGTAATCCGAGATATCTAATGTCAGGAGTTGCATTAAAATACATTAGCAAACAGGTTGAAAATCGATATATTGTACAGAATATTTTACGAGCCAAAATTGGGGTATTGGAAAAGTCTGAATCATAAGAACGTAACACAAGAAACATTCTTGACAAAGATTTATAAATAAAATCAATTTTATAAGAAGTATACTTTTTGTGTATGAGATACAGAAACAAAATTTACCTCAAAATATTAGTATTTACATATGTTTATTAATATACTACCAAAAAGTAAACTTTTCATATCTTCCCAATATTTTTAACAAAATAAAACATTTTATGGCAAAACAAATGTTTCTTTTTTTATGTAAATTTGTGAATTAAAAAATGTTCATTTTGTCTTGAGCAATTTTTATATTCAGAAATAAAAAATTTTCATGACAAAATGAGCATTGTTTGTAGAACCATTATAGTAGTTTTAATTTTTAAAACTACTATACTAAGTAACATTTTTGATAGAAACATATTGAATGAAATATTAACTTTTATAATAAAGATTATACAAATATGCATGATATATACATCGCATTTTTATTGAATGTCATGTTTACACGCCATTTGTCATTTTTACGAAAACAAATTGTAATTTATTATCTGACGAACGTGAAGTTAATATCAGATTTTGTACTTGGCAACAATCTATCCTATTACTCTTTATTAAGAAGTCTCTCAATGAATATGCGATCAAGGAATATAAGCTTCTAACATTAGTTTATAAAATAAACTTGACTCTCGGTTGACGAAATACAACTTTGTCTATAAAACAGTATAGGCATTATTTTTTATGAGTAAATCTGCGATATCGATCATTGCCATTTGAGCGTAAAAAGATACTGCAGGTTGAATTCCACAGCGTGTAAATTTCATTATCGTATGCGTTACGCATGGATAGTGCATGTGCAGACGCTGCATTGGCGATGCATACAATTTGCATTTGTCAGAAGAAAACTAACTAAATTTGGTGTTGCAGCAAATTAAATTTTCAGACTTCATTACTTCAACAAATGAACATTTAATTTTTAAACTTTCGTCATAAATAATAATTTTTGTGTTTTTAGTCGACGGTATTTACGAAAATGTAGTAAAATACCACAGAAAGATACTCACTGTCAGCATCAACTTCTTCGATCAGTTCATCTAAAATTTTCTTGTTAAAAGGTTGACCCATCAATCTCAGAATATCAGCAACCATATCGGTTGGTATACTGCCACTCTTCTCTCTGTCGAAACTGTCGAATGCTTTCCGCAGAACTAAAATTAGAGAAATAATCGAATTAATTTACACATCGAATTGCGCGCATAAAATATATCGTGCATTTCCTATTGAAAACAACCTTCGTACAATTTGAATTACTTCGTACAGTGAATTTCGATTTAAACACTGTTTAAATAGTTATCATTATCCGAATATTGTTCAAATTTCACGTTGACTATTAAAAAAGAAACAATTCATTGCTATATGAAATTTAAAAAAATGTTCAAACGTAACATCTGCAGAATCTGTTTAAAGTCCAGTTGTAGATTTATATTATTTTTAATAAAAACTACAATGAACTGTAAATGATCATATTCTAATAACCTTTGTCAAACTAGCATTTATCTCATTCACTTTTTATAAAGCTTCGAGGGTGTTTTATTTTCATTTTCGTAATGTCATTCGATAGCTTTCACGCTGAAGGGAACAGCTGAATTTAGTAACAGCTATTTTAACTCAAATGAGACGTAACTTAATTCTGTAACTGACTATACAAAGCATGGAGGATTTTTTCAAGAACCCCTACCAAACTGTAATATCTTCGATATTTTTAAATCCGTAAGTGAACTAATGTCTATTAATTGATTGGTTTCAATAGTTGTTTAATCTTGGTTTCAGTCTTTATTAGACATTTAAATCATAGTTTAATACAATAAACAAATCTATCTCAAACTGAAGTTTACAACAATAATCCATTCATCTCGAGTACTACAAAACCGTTACGATCATGACAAATTGACAAGTCGAAGGGAAATTAATCCGAAAAGAAATGAGGCAGAGATGAGGAAACAGGAAAAGGTCCTCTAAATTTAGTTTGAACCAGAAAATAGTTTGACCTGTTTACGCAGTTGGATTCAAGATATGCGTGCTCATCGTTGACAATGTTATTGTGACAAATCATCGACACACTGCCAATGCGATAATTTTATCACTTGTCCACTATTTCAACAATCTCAGATTATCTTATTTTTAATTGCTCATAACAAATTACTTCCTCTTTCCTGTTTCAAGAAACAGTAATTGTATAATTAAACCTTTGTACTACAGAGCATTTCATTAATTCAGTTACATTTCTTGTCATTTATTTTACTTCGAAATTCTTAACATAGAAAGTTAATTAAAACGTAATCTCTTTATGTACACTCAAATAATTTAACAAGTAAAATTCTCTCTCGAAAGTGTTATAAATACAAGAATTGAACGAAGTTAATTATTCAAATTTTTACAGTTCTGAATAATCAAATTATTTGTATTAAATCTGGAATGTTACTCAGACTGTTTACTTTTCCATAATGTACGATTTATTATGACTACTTTTTTTTCGTTACAATTTGGTTCATTTTAATAGCAGAAATCACATGTTTATAATCTAAAGTCAGTGATACGTACCAGCAATCTGTTCAGGCGGGAGTTCATCGGCCTGCAAAAACATTGTTTATTATTGCAATTTGCCGTAAATTTGCAAGCGAACAAGAAATGTCAAGCGTGCCGTTAAAAATTATTTTAGGAAGGCTACGCTTATATTATCGAGCATACACCGTGCATTACATAGAGAATCCATAAATAAACGAAAGAGATGGAACTCAGTTTCGAATATTAATTTCGTATATTTCGAATATTAATTGCAGTAAATTCCCGTTTCCAAAGTGCGATCCTTCAGCTATTTTCGACATCCGATAGAAATGTCTCAGATTACACATAATACAACATCGATATTCCGAAATACAAATGTTATCAATTATCTAATTACGTTTGAATTTGCATACACTGTTCTTACACATTAAAAAAAGTCTATCGGATCAACGAGTACTGTGAAGTGCATCTAAATTGTAAATGCAATCTTGATCGTTGCATTTCGTCATAACTCTATAAACGCGAGATCCTAAGATATGGTCTATCCATTTGTTTGATGTCAAGTCGCTGCTCGACTTTACGCCAATTATTATTAAATTTAGTATTATTTATAGTTTTGTTGTTCTCACATGCTGCATAGTCATGCGCGCATATTATGCGGAAAGTATTCCCGAATTACAGAGCTCGATTAAAAGCCAAATTTTGTTGAAATTTCAAGAAAGGTGCAATGTGAAAAATGACGACGAGAAATGGCTTTTTGTTTGTTTTTGGCAACATTAATGGAAATACTTTCGAACAAAGGGAAAAGTTTGGCAGAAAGGAAGATAGAAACTACGACTGATTTTACCATCCGACTGACGAAAATATCATTTTTTTCCAGTTTTTAAAAGCAAGTTGTTTCTGACCGCACTTTCACATCACACCGTTACATTATTTTGCAGTAGAAGAATTTTTGTTAACTTGTTTACATAGAACGCAGATTTTATTGCTGAAGTCATGCACGGAAAAAGTTGCGACTTTTTCTTCCGATATTGTAATAACGTGTTCTATATATATATATATGTATATATGTATATCATTTTAAGCTCTACATTAGGTAGACTTATTTGTGCCATTGGGGATTTTGTCAGTTTTGTTATGTACATTTTTACGTACAACTGATTTTACAATCTTACAAGAAAGGTCAATTTGGGTAACATTGCGATGGGTCAGTCAGGATATATTTTTCACCCTCAACCTTATCCTGATTTACAATTACATTTTACTAAGTCTTTCAATAAAACACCCAAAAATCCAAGATACTTTCAAAATAACGTTTACACCTTACCAACTCTGATTTGGATTCAAATTTTTCACTTTATCAACATTTCTTATTATCACGAATTCCAATCACAAAAAACAAACGTTTTTTCGATCCTTTATGTCCACATCACAACGATTCCCAAAACACGAACTAAAACCCATTGTTGCTACGGAGAACGAAGTTTCTTCACTTGACTCCTCGTGCCACTACCGATCTCACAAAACTTCTCCGAATTTCGCACAATCACTCCCCAGCGTGCCCGAAACACCGTCCCAAATCCGCCACTTTTCGCCGACTCCGAAACTCCTTTCTCCGTGCAACACCATAACCCCGAACCCATTAGAAACTACAACCAAATCGTCGCACTGTTAATACGGAGAACTGGCGTCCAAGCATCGAGTGCCAGACCGAATTAACCACGTCACTATCAGCATTCCACACGGAAATTTAGACCAACATAGAGAAGAATTTGGAAAAGAGTAGAACAACATCCAGCGTGCATTGCAACCAGTCGCAAATCAATAATAAATAAACGTCCATTCCGTTAATCAAGATCCTTCGTGCCAATTGAGCGAGACAGATGGATAATTAGAAAACGCCAACGTTATTGTTGTTGTCAGATAGAGATCAGAGACCGCGAGGTCGTGGGATGCAGAGTTAATGTCCAATGAATAAATAAATAAAAATAAACAAGGTCCTTTTTACCAGGGCGACGACTTACGATATCATCAATAGAACATACCATGGTGGTGCTTGGGAGGTTTTAAAGTTACAAACGTGAAGTGGGAAGAAATAGAGAAATAGAAAGAGAGAGAGAAAGAAAGAGCAAGTTTTAATGGGAACAAGTTCGGGGAAAGAGAGGTTGTGTTTTCGGTTCGACGGAAGACACTGTTTTGGCGCCGGTCACGTGCGAAAGTGCGTTTTAAGGGAACTGACGCTTCGCGTCGATCGGCGGCGTGTTAATATTTGAACCGGGCCGATATAGCGGTTGCGCCGGGATGCCTCGTGTTTCCTCGCCGCCGTTGGAATCGTGCAGCAGTCAAAAAACGCACCCGCGTTCTTGATTGGCGACGCCCGGGGCTCCGGCCAATCAGCGCGCGGCATTCGGCACACCGCTGTAAAGCCACGCACGCCGTGCTATTATTGTACATGGAGATCCGAAAGAAAGAATTAATGACGGGCGGCGAGCGGGGCGCGCAGTTTTTCGTTCAGCGTTCTATTTTCACGGGTAAATAAGCTGGAATAACAAGGGGCATATAGGCGCGCGGCATATACCGAGCCGGCGATCTGATATTGAGGCGGAGGATGTAGCTGTTTGGCGGGCGGTCGGTGTCTTTAAATGGCAGGCGGGCGCGTAAACAGCGGCGACGTTTGGAGCCGGCTATTGATTTTGAAAACAAAGTAACGGACCGCGGGGGACCGCGCGTTATGCTGGCTTTCCACGTCAATGTCTGCAAGTGCGACTCGGTGCGCCGGCACTTGCGAGTTCGACGCTGCACATGGCGGGGTGTATTTATAGGCTGACGTAGCTGCTTTGATTAAAGTTTCACAACTTTTCACAATGAAGAAGAAGTGGCGTGGACAAGTTGGGAGTTTGGAGAAATAAGGAAGAGGAGGATCTTTATAGTGATTGCAAAAGGAAATCCGTTGGGATTTGACATCCGAGCCATTTGGATTGGAAATGTTTTCACTATCTTTTAAACCGTGTTTTTCGTGAACATGGTGAAAATAGTGAAAATAGTTCAGGAAATGCATGGTGAATTTTCAATGAATAATGTTTTCAAGAAATGTGGAATTAAAAACAAATGGAATTCCATGTACCGTCAGTGGAATTCCTCTTGAATTCCGTAAAGAAACTGCATTCGCAGAACATCTTTTTGAAAATGGTCTATGTGCCTTCGGTAACAGGAGCGTCAAGCTGTTTATGTGCAACCGCGCCAGAAATATAGGTTTTATTTGTGCTATAAAGAGAGGAAGATGGAAGAAAAGTATACGTATTTCTTGAATTACCCCTTATCGTCATATCCAGATGAGTGAAGTTTCACGGCGAGAATGAATCGAGAAATGTGGATTTCCAAGATGCTATGCAAATGATCTGTGCAGTTATAAAAACTGGATATTGCGGCTTGGATATTATGGTTGTGTGGGGCAATAAAGATTGGACATATTTTACTACAGTCGAGGAGGAGGATGTGGGGGAATTGGAAATGGCGAAGGGTTAGACAGTTGGGAGGTGGGATGGAAAAAGTGAAACCTTGGCTTGTCTAGTCGCTAGCGCGATTGTTGACTTGTGGATTGAAGGGAGATGTCATGTTGGAACTACAGTGTGACAGACGAAAATATGTACGCGGAGAAGAAGGAAAATAAACAGAGATTTTGTTTACACTTCGTTCGGAATGGATGTTTATATACTTTGTTCTACATCGTGTCGGCATATTTTCATGCGTGTTCCCATTACACGGAAAAACAACTTATGGGCAACCTAAGATGTTTTTCCGTGTTATGGGAGCACGAATGGGAGCACTGCTATGTTTCATTGCGATTGTTTGAAACAAGCGAAAAATATATATGGGATAAGTAATTTCGATTACTAGAATAGGTACACTAATATTTTTGGAGAAGTCGTAAGCTTCAAACAGAAATATATTTATACTGCAACGTTTCAAATGGGCGGCAGTGTATTGGACAAAAGTTTCAATTTCGTTTTTGTGTTTTCAAAACATGGACTGTAGTTACTATTTCGGGAAAAGCCTAATTCGAGCTTTTCCTTTTCTCGCTCCAACGTGCTTTCGAGTGAAGCACGTTGGAGCGAGAACTCTCACTGGAAACAGCTGATGCGACAGGGTCGTATAGTATGTTATAGGCTGCAGAGCCCTAATACTTTTTTAATTTGTTAACTTAACAAATTGATGAATCCAGTCAGGGTAAACCATAAGGGGTTATCCATTTAGTAGGAATAATCAGAAAGAATACGATTATTTTATTTCGCTATTAACGAAAGTAGGAACAAAACAATAAACACTTAGATAAAAGGGATTTAACGATATGATTTTGCGAAATCCCCGTTGAAAAGTAATTGTAGATACTATTATGGTTATTTCTATATGCATCTACGCGGTTTCTGTCCGCGAGTTGTACATTCCCACGTAGAAACCGCCAAGCTGCCGCCAAGTGTGCAGTTTGGGCCAAGCTTGGTGACAACTTTGGCCCAAGCTTGGTGACAACTTTGGCCCAAGTTTGGCATGAAACGCGGGTGGACTCTCAAAGTCGGCGGCCGGAGTTACTGACTTGGCCCGGAGTCGGGCCTATTATATTTTTCTACGTGGGATATCGCATATCGAATACCATATCATGTGATCCAATGTGGGATACATACATGACCCCTATATCATTTTTTAGCAGGGATCCGCTGAGCTCTCTGAACAGTGGCTCGAGCATACGAAAAATCTGTATTCTAGAATATGAAAATTCAATAACTAAATGTGTCTTATTTGAATAATTATGTCCCTTTTCGACATGGCGATAATGTATTAGGGTTCCTAGAAAATATAACATAAATAAGATCAGCATAGATACTTTGTCGGTGATGAGACAATTTGGATATTAATGAGATTATTGGGCAGTTTACCAAAAATACCTGGTTGAACCTACATTGTTGCGAAATTATCTGCTTTAACTTCCAAAACGTGCTAGAGCACTTTTAGCACGTGTTACAAAAGCGTTGTTGACGGAGACGATTTGGAATAAGTAAAAAAGAACGGGTCGTTCCCCTCTCGACGTTTTGTAAATATAATTCGCAGTCATTTGCAGTCAAATAATATAATCTATATAATCAAGACTTTGCATATCTGCAAATATGTTTGACATTTCACTAATAATACAAATTCTCTAAAAAAACCTGCAAAAATATGCAAATTGAGACTTTGTAAAAAAACTTCAGAATTTCACATCAATTAATAAAGATGTAAAACCGAAAATTATGGACCAAATATAATCTTGAAATCATTAATAATTGGTGTACTCTATTAAGTATATAATTCCTAATGTTCCTAGAATATTTTTCCGGAATATTTCAAACACACTAGGAAT
>JABFPB010001552.1:0-24553 GCA_022817645.1 Ceratoteleas bidentatus | reverse complement strand
GTGTGTGTGCGTGTGTGTGCGTGTGTGTGCGTGTGTGTGCGTGTGTGTGCGTGTGTGTGCGTGTGTGTGCGTGTGTGCGTGTGTGTGCGTGTGTGCGTGTGTGGCAGGTGTAAAATCTTCAAAAGACACTGTGCAGCCCGTGCTACTAAAAACCACCTCCCATTACATCTCCTCTATGCCACGCGGTGTTCTCCGTTTCGCGGAGTTTCTCATTCAAATATAAAGTAATCGAAACGTTTCGGTGTGGGATTAGTGGATGTACTAATCCCACACCGCTATTATAATACTAAATATAATGTATACAGGGAGAATAAAGTTTCATAAAAAATTACTATACTTTATAAGAACGATGGTGTTAGGAAAATAATTTTGGTAAGTGCAATGCCGTATATGAACGAATATTAGAAATGCTGATATTTTTGTCAAAAGCATGGTAAAAAATGAAGTATTTATAATATTCGTTCACAGATGACGTCGCACTTACTAAAATTATTTTTCTAAACGCCATCGTTCTTATAAAGTATAGTAATTTTTTATGAAACTTTATTCTCCGTGCATTTACTTAAATCAATTGTTTTACGATAACAACGCATCTTCGAGTGATAAGCGAGGATTCTGTACAGCATTTAGCGAGAAAGGTGTTATTTCTGACGACCACCGCATGCAACTAAACCACCCGGAGGTACCCAACAAACGCAGAATTTCTTCCGTTAAAGGGAGCCCCCCACTGAGTCAGATGGTTTGAAGTTTGCGGACATCCTAACACCGAGATCTTTCTGCATTACTGTTACAAATTGTCGGCGAACGATACCTGGCATTGCATACCAAGTTTATTTATTGCTACCATCAAATCGAGATGTCAAAATACCAAGTACAAAATTTACATTTGAAAAAGAAAGTTCAATTAATTCGGTTTTTTATAGGAAGATAATTCAAATTAAAAAATTGGCCGACCGGTTATTACGGGAAAAAATCGAACACGCGAGAAATTCGATAGTATTTTTAACGGTGGTTTCTTATTTTACAAAGCAGCCGTGTAAACATGTTGATTTTCAAGATAGAAAAATGTGTCATGCAAGCACTCGCCCAAAATATCATTTGGAATCATGATCCGCGCGTTTTGTGTTACGCATCTTTCCCTTGCGTGAAAATATGATTTACAAATATAAAACGTTTATAAATACTTGTACGAAAAGTGATACTATTGGCCATTTTTACATCTTTGCACATAAATATGGACATCTGTCGTTATGCTTAAAATGTTTTGAAAATCTTTCCGAATAAGTAATAATTGATCTGGAGACCTGCGTTTAATTTCACAATATTTTGCAATGTTTCAGTTCAAAAACTTATTTTGCGTTTACAATGATACAAAGTGTAACAGTCTAGTAGTAGCCTGACGATAATTTAGCAATGCTGTCGATAGTTTGGGGAAAGTTGACTAATAGTGAACTTTTACAGCAATTGTCTACCATGTGTCTGGATATAAGCCCGTAACATTTTTATCTAATTTGCAAACCTTTTTAACTGACAATTTTATTAAAGTTTTCAACCACCACAATCTAATAACTTATGATATCATCTACTATTTTTTTGGTTGATCAATTTTATTTTATCTTCCAATCATTTGTTGAAAGATGAAGTTAATCACTAGGATACACCTGAGACGTGTATCCTAGTGATTAAGAACTATGAGACACGTCGCTTAAAACCGAAACGAAAACAAATCCCTTCTCTTCAAAACTTCGATTTTGCAACACTACATTTAAATTGCGAGCTATTCGTCTTCGATACGAACAAAATCGTCGAAGTTTCGTTCCACTCGTTCGACCATACGAACCGCGAATTAATCTGAATGAAGCAGTCTCGTCCATTACAAAGGCATAAAAATAAATGTGGTTATTTCCGTAGCTGTTCCAAAAATTGGCTTGCCACTGCCAAAAGTCGCACCATCCGGACCGATGCTGTGCGGTATTCAATTATTAAGAACTCAACGCCTCGAATTAATTCGCAAACAACACCGCAGGAAAAAACGATTGTTCTTTATTTTATTTTTAGGCGATCGTGTAACTCTTTTCGACAACGCTGAGATTACGTTACAGGCTATTTTGGCGCGCGACCGCGCGCCCTCTATCGCTCTCGTTCGGGCCCGCAATTTTTCGCTGCGACATTCTTACGCGAGAAATTATAACGCGAAACTCTAGACGAGCTGTATTTTCAAATGTGCGATGCGGAGCGACGATGCGTGTAATTTAGTGAGACGGAATGGGGAGAACAGAATGAAAAATTACGTAACGTTGATGTGTAAAATTGCAGCTTATTTTCGTGATAACAGTTTAATGGGGTTGAAAAGAAAAGAGAATTTCAGGAGAAGTTCGGTTGATACGAACTTGGATACATCCTGCGATAATGTCATAATAACTATTGGCTTTGATGGTATTTTAAATAATCGAAATTTAAAAAGCCGGCTAATTTTTTTACATTTCCATGTATCTTGGAACGTTCTTGGGACATTTTCGAGTCAACTGCACAAATACACATGACTCAAGATTCCTGAAGTGGCCCCCTGTTTCACCAATATAAATGAAACTAAAAGTTAACATTATTGTTAGTTACTTCTGGAACTGACGAATGTTCGAAATTGTTTGCGTTACGGCGTAACCATTTTCTTTAACTTTCTTGATGAGAAGTATGATCTTCAGTGCTAAAAAATTCAAAATCGACGTTTTTGAAAAATGTTTGGCCCATTGGAAAAAACTGTACGCATTTGTAATTGGCTCATTAACTCAAGAAAAAAAACTCAAGAAAAAAATGTATTATCCTGCACATAAACATAAGTTGAATGTCACATAAACATTAGTTGAAAGTCACAATAAAGGTTAGTTGAAAGTCACAATAAAGGTTAGTTGAAAGTCACAATAAAGGTTAGTTGAAAGTCACATAAAGTTAACTTGAAAATTAGATAAAAGTAGGAACCTATGTAGGAAATTACGAAAAATTGTTTAAATAATTTATTTTGTAAAACATCGTAAACTATCGCTTAAATTTTAAACATAAATGATATTAACATCGAGCAGTCTAACGTGCAATGTTCTGTATGAATGCATAATTTTATATTACAGTAGACGCTCGCATTGTGTCGCTCCTCGCTGCCAGGGACGCTCGCACTGTGTCGCTCAGGAGAGGGGGTAAAATGCAGGGACGCAGTAGAGTCCGGGGGCCCCGGTATCACAGAGGCACTCTCCGTGAGTTACGTGATTATGGACGTAATATTTATATTTATAATAAAAGTTGTTGATCTGTATTGATACTGCATTGATAATGTAATTTCTCAATCTGACCGGGTTTAAAAGAAGCACAGCTTTTATATCTTTTTTCTTTTTCTTTTTTTCTTTCATATCACTTTTATATCACGAAAAACAATAGTTATTTTTAATAATATAGAACATAAGAATATATCAAGTCATATAATTTAATATAAATATAAAAAATATAAATGAAATATACAAAAATAACGAATAATTTAACAAAATATGAAAGAACTAAAATTAAACGGTAAAATTGTAAAAAATAATACTTGAAACAAAACTAAAAAATAATCATATTGCTTACTTGGGAGCGCTGTCCAATAATCCGGCTTCATCTGCATTGTATATCTGACGAGGCGTTAAATTCTTATCCGTTATCAAGAATGAAAAAAATCTCTTGAATTCATCACTTTTGCCGATAATAACTTTACGCCATATGTTTGAAATTTGTGAACCAGCCACCGCTAGCTTTGAAATCTGGTGCAAATTGCAGGGTCTCGTTTAATACCCAGAGACCCAGGTAAATCACAGAGATATCACAGTGATATCACAGTCATGTCATAAGTGATTCACTCGTAATTCATTTGTGTGCCACATGTGATAAACTATTTCCTACTCAGTGTAACATATGTGTGATATAAAGAATATGACACTCGCCTGTGTCACGACTGTGTCACATGCATGTCACAGTGATGTCACGTGACATGCCTGTGACACCTGACACCACTATGGCATGCCTGTGTCCCAGTCATGACACGGGCGAGTCCCATTAGTGTTTCAGTAGTATCACAGTGGTGTCACAGTAGAGTCACATGTATGTCACAGATATGTCACAGTGGTGACATGCCTTCGAGGTATCACAACTGTGTCACATTCAAGTCACACCCGTGATATCACACATATGTCACACTGAGTAGGAAATAGTTTATCACTTGTGACACATAAGTGAATCACGAGTGAATCACTTATGACACGACTGTGATATCACTGTGATATTACTGTGATTCGCCTGGTTGTTTGGGTAGTTTGGCTTTGCCTTTTATGGCTTTTATGGCTATGCTCGGACCGGAGACCGGGTCGCCTTGAGCTCTTTTTTGAACGATCCATTTGTACAAGCACTTTTCCAAGATATTGTTTTCCGCTCCAAGAAATTTTTTCTTTTCAGGAAATGTTGCATTTCTTGACATTCCTCATACCTTTTCAAATGTAGTGCTTTATCATTTTTAATCCGCACGGAAAGAAAAATCGACTCATTATCAGTTGACAGTGTGCCAAGCGATAATCCCTTAGCTTTTTAAACTAAAAATCGGTTAAATATAACTGATTATTGGATACTGATCGGACATCGTTTAATTCCTTGGCGCGTACCGGATTATCCGATGCGCGTTGACTAAACAGTGCCAGCGTAATGCTTTTCGTTGGCTGTAGTTCGGCAGACCGTTCGTTCCTCGGCGAGCACCGGATAATCCGATGCGCGCCAACCAATCATCCGATGCGCACGCGGCAACCTATATTCCAGTGTCCGCGCATTTTTTTATCTGTCAACTTTAAAGGATAAACAGTTGAATATTAAACGATTAAAACGTAAAGGTGTTCATAGGATAAAACATTAAACGAATACAGATTATAGCTCAAATTTTAATATAAATATAAATAGTTAATACTTCTTTAACTTATTATCCTTTAATGTGTTAACGGATATTCAGTCGATTTTTCTTTCCGTGCGGTTTACTGTGGGTATGTTTACTCGAAAATTTTCGGCAACGTCTTTCAATCGTATTCCTCCGTCAATCTGTCTGATCATCTCCACACGTTTCTCCAATGACAAAATGTGAGAGCTTTTTATCATTATGAATACTGTGGCACACGATGCTTACAGGATCAGAAATTTTCACTAACTGAATAATAAGTCTTACCATAATTATTAAATGTTACTGCAATTACATTTGTCAACATTTTTCATACAAATGTTTTGTTTACATTGATTAGGTAAAATCGACAGTTAATCACTTTTCATGTTATATTCGAAAGCCCGTTATATACTACCAGATACCTGAAAATTTCGCGCTTACCTTTCTCACTTGCGAGAAAGGTAAGCGCAAGTGACATTTCTGTACCAGCTTCTATGTTTTAAGGGGAATACATTTAGAAACGTGTAAATCATACGTTATTTTGCATGAGTATAATTAAGAAAGTACAGATTCGATCTTTATAATAAAATATATGACGGATTTAGCAACATTTGGAGAACTCTAGACTATACTGAAACTTTGATTTTTTTTCATAAATATTAAAATATTAATAATTTTATTGAAATCCCTTTTTTTAGAAGCGATTTGTGGTTGCCAAGATACCTCAGCGAGTTTCTAATAAATATAAAAAATACAAAGCGGATAGTGTTCAGGTAAGATGAATTTACTTCATAAAAGGACATTATTTCACATTTTTATTGTTTAAACAAAACTGCACTTTCAAAAGGAAGAAGTGGGATTTTCCAATAAAAAATACGATTTTATAAATTTTTTACAGTGAAATAAATAAATTTTAAAAAGCTTTGTTTTATGAATTAAAGATATATTTCAGGCACAAGCTCAACTAATTTCAAGTAATTCGATTTCGTGGTTCCGGTTTTGAGAAAAACTCGCTCAAAGTTGTACGAACGCACTCGCCACCCGCAACACGCAGTCACATTATTGGAAATTACGGTTAAACTGTTTTGAATTTTGAGCTGAAAATTCAACACAACATTCTTGAAATGTTGTAGATTGGGAATATGTAATAAAAAAGATCGTTTTTTTAAATCTACATATATATTCCCCCTTAACAAAAGGTGTAGAGTGTAGAGTCACTTATAATAATAATCTGTAGCGAAAACCCCCCAAAAATCAATTGTTTGTCATTAATTCACAAAAAGTTGTGAAAAAAACTCCAATTTTCAAAAAGTTTATGGGAGCTCATATTATAATTAGTTTTATTGTTTTTAGCGCCATTTTGTTTGCCATAATCGATTGTTCAACATTCAGCTGAAATATCTGCTTTAGTACTTGACGTACGATGTCAAGTCTAGCTTAGTGGCGAAGACATTCAATGTTTACATTGAAAGTATAGTTCAAGTTTTTTTTCACATTGATTTAATAATTTAAATTAGTATTCAATATGATACTAATTTTCCGCAATTCAGAAAATTATCCGCAACTATCTATCAACCTATTGGGATCTAAGATTGGGGCGTGGCTTATTGAAAAATGGCGGACTTAACCGTGCACTTGCTCAAATATGTACAACTTTTTAATGAAAATTTTTAATTTAAAAGTATGTTTTCTTTAACAATTATACAATTAGGAGGTTATCAAACAAAAAATACCGAATTTGTTCAGTTATAACATTTATTTCCTTCAGGAAGTGCACGCTTATCCTAGTTCAGATTTTGCCACCAGATGTCGCAATAAAGTATCTTAAATCCCGGTAACCCGTATTAATCTGAGCAATATGTTCTTCGTGCAGTCGACCCGAAAACATCACAAGAACGTTCCAAAAAAGTACCGAGATGATCCCGAGAATATTTCTAGAACGTCTCGAGAATGTCCCGAGAAAGCTGTCGGGACTATTTCACGAGGGCTGTTCTTACAAGTAGTTTGTAAATTAAATCGACATCTGAAAAGAATAACATCGTAACTTATACGTCACTTTTCTACTTTGTAACCTATGATAAGTTTCCACAATTTTTTAAAATAATAACATTCATAGGTGATTTACTTTTTTAATTGATTGATTTTACTTCAAAATGTATTAATTTGTATATAATTAAATTAAAAAACATTAAAAAGTAAAAATTAAAAAGTGATAGACAATTTGTTATGAATTTTTTTTTTAAAGTGTCAACAATTATCTTAGGTTACAAAGTAAAAAAGTGACATTTGAATTGCAATGTTATTCTTTTGAGGTGTCGAAATATTCCAGAATACACAGTAGCGTCTCTGGCCAAGTACAAACATGTAAATGTTAACGACACTACAGTTTCATACACCGAATTAACATTTATGCATATTGGCATCGAAAAAAGGTACTAATAATTAAATAAAAAGTCATTTCTTTCTACAGAATCGGATAGCTTGCATAGAATACGCATTGAATACGAAATTCCATTCTATAATCTCCTACGCCTACTTTTCTACAAAAAAGTTTTAAACATAAATTAGCTTATGTTAAACATCATACAGATTTTTTTTAATTTTCGAAAAGCGCAGGTTCTCGCATTTCGACACAACGTTTCCACAACGAAATTCGATTTGCGGCGGCGGAATGCGCTCTCATTATTTACGTGTACTTTATTGATGATTCAGAAAATGTCGACCATTGCCAAACTTAAACATAGTCGCATTGTTATTTTCATTCATGACCCAACATTTTACACGCAATAAACACGGTTTATATGCAGTTACACATTAACGTCAATTACGACTGTAAATACCTGGTACTTCAAAAATGATGATTACAATGTAGGATGCGAAATGTAAAAGTGGAATACGGTTACGAACTCTGTTCAATTGAAGTGGCAGAAAGTAATAATTTTCAATTAGGAACATGAGTGTCATAAATGTAGCTTTCCGCGCTGTTTGTCACGTGCCAAGTATGAATTATAGTTTGCAAATTTTTGTTTAACTCGTTAATGTTATTAATTCGAAATTTCGTGTGCTTGAAAGATTCCAATTCTCGAATTCACTCAACTTTTAAAAATGCTTGTTTTGACACTTTCTTTTCGAAAATCGTTTTGAAGATTAATAAAATAAGATTTTGCTACATTGGTGGATTAAAAGTTATGCATAAATCCAACAAAATTAAATTATTAATGCTCGTCCTTTAATAACGATTTAAAATGTTTTATACGGTTATTAAGATCTGGTAAATTTGCACTTACCTTATGCCCTTGTCAACGTTACCGAAGGTAACTTAGAAGTGAGTATCTTCAGTTAGTTAGACGGAAAAGTATAACGATAATGTGTAAAAAAAATTAAATTTCACCATGGGAGTTTTACTATTAAAGGTTATTATTTTGCCTAATTAGACCTGTGGCCCAGTATGATTGCCAAGTTTTTACTGAAACATTAAGTTTTGGATGTAATACATTTTAATGTATAAAAATTTGAAGGGTGCCTGATTTAAAAATATATCTGTATTAACCTTTAAAATAGATTCTTTCATTTCGGTAACTTATATTTTTCCAATCAATTATTTAAGCAATTTGCAAAGAGATCGTTCATTTTCATGTACGAATTCAATTTATAACTAAATAATGTCTTCATCCTCAACGTTAAATTGTAATTGTACATTTTTTAACCGTCTGCGCATAGCAAAAACCTTGTGGGAGATTGCAACGAATGTCAAAATTAACGAAAATGTACTTCAAAGGATACTTTAGTGTCTTCGGGACAGTTTTGAATACGCAGGCGTCGATTTATATATTTTTGTTACACAAGTAACTTGTGTTACTTGTGTTTCATTCTTTTACTTGTTATACAACTAAAAGAATGACATTTCACAAAATATGTTTTACTGTTTAAGAATGTTTAGTAATGACGAAAAAATTCAAGTTTTATGTTGATAGAAAAAATACTAAAACAATTTAATCTTTACAATAAATTATTGAGACAAGCTAAGGTTTCTTTTCTTTTTCGTTTTGAATTATTATTTAATCACAAATACGATTTTGAGCAAATAATTGAATTTTCCTCACTCGGGGCGGGATGCCCACATTTCCACCCTGACGGGCGGGATCGCGGGCTTCCCGTTCCTTCGCAAGGAAAAATACCGTATACGACACGGGGTAATTTCGATTTCTCACTCGTTTCTGGTAAAACTCGGCTTCGCCTCGTCCCGCACGTGCTCGTGAAGAAATCCGAAATTCTCTTCCTAACGGTGTAATGTACTATTAATTTCTTATAAAAGTCAAGCATGTCATGTTACCCAGACAAACATTTTGATTTAGTATATTATTTTTGAATCTATATGTAAGTGTATATTGATTTTATTTTAATGTATCACAATAAATTCTATTATAATTGTTTCTAAGTTTTTATTAATATAGAATAATAAATTCTCAATTATTGACTGGATACCCGAAAAAAAAGTCTTGATCACTTTATTATCACTTTCCGTCCAATACAATGTGATCCATTTGTGTTAAGGATTTTGATACTTGTGATCATGGAATCATTTTGTGATCACTTTGTAATCACTGAAAGAACAGGTTTATCAAATATTCAACGGCATTATTAAATGATCATGAAATGATCTCAACATGATCACAAAAGTCTCAAAAACCTAATCACAAAGGGATCACGTTCTACTGATCAGAAAGTGATCATAAAGTGATCCAGAATTTTTTTTCTCGGGATATATCAAATGTCTTTCTTTTAAGATAAATGTACTGTATTTTATAAACCCTGTCGCACAATTCATAACTAATTGATTGTAAATTTAACTGTTTCATTAATCCCCGTAATTGGTTCTAACATGTCTAAGATGTGATTAGTTATTTGTTTATTAAATTTAATTAAATAAACATAAATATTACTTTAATGTATCCAAAGTTTACGTTCTTAAAGCGTTACTTCATTTGACATAGTTTTGCATTTTTTCTTGACGAACTGACACCGACATGTTTATACACCACTAATAGTCGCCCAACACCAGCTGCCCCAAGCTTGCGATTCGCACCATGCACCAAGTCACCCACGTTTAAGTAAAAGAGAGAAAGAAACATAGAGACAGAAGGTGAAATAAGACCCCAACGACCCAGGGACCACTAAATAATTGCCTTGTAAAGGAAGCACACGTTTATTTACACAGAAGTCGTGATAGATCGCTATAACAATTGTAACAGAAGTCATGATAACAGTAATAATAGCAGTGTGAAAAGAGTATATTTTGCGGTACGCTCGTTATTAACTACATGACAATACAATTCGTGCATTATTGACAGTGGCCTGCAAATCGCCCGTCACAGAAGCTTCAAAAGCCGCAGGTTAAACAACGGAGTATTTCACTGTTGAGTACTTTGCCATTCGCATCAACGTACATACACTTTGCCTTTGTTTGCAAGAATGGTCATTTACAAAATCAACATGGTACACGTCGCCGACGGTGAAATGTGAAAGAATATACGACGTGTACACATCCACCGTGAAAATGAGGAGAGTCTCGTCTTTTACAGAAAAAAAGAGCAGATCAAGGGAGAAACATAGAGAAAAGTACAGGAGCGATACGTCTACATAGAATCATGGCTGCCAAGTCGCGGATTAATGCGCAAATGCTGATGTCGGATGGGTGACCGTCGTTTGGGTAACTGCTACACCTTTGGAATTCTGTCATTCCGACATCTTATCATAAGCTCAGATGCATGAGACAAACTCTTTGGAATTCTCAAGTTCCAATACCTGAAGCTAGTTGAAACTGACTTGTAAGGCATCGATATTTAATGCTCAGCATTTAAAGACCTTCACACAGCCACATAAACTTCACTTCAGAGATGGTGCAATGTGGGACTTACATGAAAAGTACGTGATTTCGGAAGTAGACTCTTGTGTAAAAGCCGATTCTTTGGCGAGAAAGAAAGCTTTGGATTCAAAAGAGTTACTTCTATGAAAACTGTACTTTTGTATAGAACACTTGTACTGAAATTTATACTGAAAAATCAGATGGTCCATATTCTACCGAGTTGCCATTTAGATGGTTATCGTCTAGATATCTAGAAAACCTTCTTAGATAGTAATGCTTTTAGAACCATCTAATAATATAATGGTTCAGCATCTATAATTTTCAGTCCCGTTAACTGTTAACTTTTGCTCAAAAGGTCGCTTTTTCAACGAAAAAGTTACTTTTGAGCGATGAACCAAAATGTGTTGCAACACCCTGCAGCGAGGTCAAGATGCTATATGTACAAAAGTGTTTTGAAATTTCGTCGAGAGTCCAGCGACCTGGCAGCTCGGTGAGAAGCATAGGTCCTTTGAAAAATGCATTCAGAAAGCTTTGCCCTACACACACAAGACAGTTTCGCCAAGGAACACGGCATACTGGCTCTCGTCGACTACTTCCCTCACATAAGTGGAGTCGCGGAAATGCGCATATCGCGGGTTACATTCTTTGGTATATTGTCGATGCTTGTGCTGCTTTGGATGAAGCGGCGAGTCTGGTCGACTCGGTGATGCGAGAGGAAAGGCCTAAGAACTAGTTTAGTATAGTCGCCCAGTAACCTGGCTCGAAACGCGGTAACGCTTGGAGCGAGATCGTGGGTCTCCCAACACCTTCGTGCTAGCGTTTGGTTTGCTTTTGTGATGTACCTCCACCGGCTTTGTTATTTACTTAGACTCCGTATATCGAACGTCTGTTACCTGGGACCTCTAAAGTTGCTGAGGTCGTACTGGAGCCGAGGCTATTGGTCGCTGTGCACGCATAGGTTCCCGCGTCGTCTGAAAGGAGAGACAATTTTAACACCATTCTTCCAAGACGAAGTTTCTAGACTAGAGATATCATTTACGTCAATCTAAACAAGATTCTTCCCTGGCCAGCTAACATTCGTTAAAATTTACAAACAAATACTGGGTATATTAATTAGGTCAATCTTAACTCCGTAACCGACTCCCCTTAAAAAGCGTCCTCGTTCCCGTCCATCGGATACGTTCTTGTTTTGTTTCGCATTTAGGAAATTATTTTCGTAGCATCGGAAGTGTTTATTGAAACGTCAGTTTCAAGTGTGTTGAGTTCGTAAAGCATGTTGCCAGTCGGAATGGGACCGGCCGCGTCTAAAGATAAGCGCGGCCTAAATTTAGCGACGCGTTTTTTCGCTCACCAGGATACGTTCGGAGCAAAGTCAGGCGACACACGCCATTCCTGTAGTAGAGTTCGCAGTCTTCGGAATTGTCGATTATCCTGCCGTTCTTCGACCAAAGGATGTTAGGCTGTGGCTCGGCTTGCACGATGCATTCAAAACGCGCCGACTGGCCGTTGATTGAAGCGATATCGCGAAGAGGCTGAAAAGTGTACAATTGATTGTAGAATAACACTGTAAAGGCCGCGGACCTTACAATGCATGTTTAATTTAGTTTGCATCATTGTTAATTTATTTCGTGTTAAAGATTGTACTAATTTGTATATCAAAATTTCGTATATGAAAATGAACTTTTCCCTCACCGTGATGAAAAGTGGAGCTTTTTTCGGATGTACATCCAGGTAGGGCTGAATGATTTCCTTGCCCGTCGATACACCGTTACTGCAAGGCCATGGGGAACCTGGAAGTTAAGTAAACAATAAACTTAAGCAGAACTTGCTACTACAATATTTAGCCAATTAAATGATTATTTCAAAGCAATTTTGAGAAATCCAAATATTCAATGTCGTTTGGATAGAGCTACATGTATTTTATTATAGAAATGAAACAGAATAAATTTCAATAATATGCGTTATTCCATTCATATTATTATATATACATACAATTTATGTAAGGGTGCGTAAGTATTTAGATGTCAACAACTGAGATTAAAGTAAAATTGTATCCAGAAGCATTGCCAACTGTGTTAATTGTTACACGTCCGTTCTATTAGTAAAATTCCATTTTGTTCTACTTCCACGAACTAATAATTTTAAACTTCTCTCTTCGTCTTTATAATTTTCCATGCTTTTAGTTGGATACATAGTAAAAACTAAGTGTTTTGCAAAACTTTGAAACCGATTAGTGTTTTATGTTAAAACACATATTTAAGTCTTCTACAATTTAAGCTTATTTAAGATACAATACACTATAATGGGTTTTTAAATTTAGGACAAAAGTGTTTTACCGTAAAAACACTTTTTGCAGTGTACACATAAATGAAATAACTAGAAAATTAACCCATATAATGACTATCGGAGATTCCGTTACAAAACCTGGACACACGAAATGAGGAAACATGAAAAACGAGAACATTGTTATTATCATCTCTATAAATCTCTTTCCCTCCGTCTCCACAACTTTTCCGTCCTCGTAAAACGTTTGATTCGCGAAAATGATCCCCTTCGCAGGACGCTCTATCATAAACTACCAAATGTCTCCTCCCTCTTCCACCTTCCCATACACTCGAAATCCCTCTGAAATCTAAAAACCCAGACCTCGACTTCACAACCCGAGTCAGCTCTGAAAGCAAAATCCGTGATCCAAGCTTGGACGCCATTCGTTCGCTAAGGGTCACACACACGTGGAACGCAGCCAAGCTCTTAAAGCAAGCTAGCCCAAACCGGCGACGTCGAGGCAGGTGGCGCGGTTTCCGTGGCGGGAAGTGTACCTGCGGACTCGATGTTGCTTGGTGGGCCGGTACAGACGCTGCTCGGGTGCGGACTCAGGCTCGGCAGGCTGGGACTCAGCGACACCGGGGTCGACGTAGTCTGGTCCCACTTTGGTGACGACGACACCGGGATCAGCAGACTTGGCGGCCCCGGGTAGCCAGGCCTGCGGCCTCGCGCATCTTCCACCTCGGAGAACTCGCTTTCGGAAGTCTGTTCCCACTTGACGGACTTGGATTGACGGTGTGGACGGCCGAGGGTGGACGGTGCCGAGGGAGGCGTCCGCTTGGCGCAGCCGTTTTCTCGGCGCCCGGTGAATTCGTGGATGATGGGCACGTCGATGTCGCTGGCGCGCCGCTGGCCCTGGATTGACTTGGTGCTGCTGGACATGGTGCGCTTGCCCTCGCCCGGCAACACGATACCGAACTCGTAGCCGAAATCGTACTTGAAGTAAATGAGCCCGGTTTCTGGGTCGATGTGTTTGGTTCCTGGGTATGATTGTAATGAATATGGTCAGATGTGTGAACAGATGCAATGATTAGATGGATGCTTGGCTTTCACGTACCAGAAATTGTTCCTTAGATAACTACTAAGAATCGTAATAAAAGATTATTTAAGTGTACAAAATGTTTATTAAAAAACGGTAGGAAATAGCTTAACGAATTTACGGAAATAGTTATTTCGGTAATCATTGTTTAAAGTAATATAGTAACGTGAGATGGATTACCGTATTGAACGTCTCGTGACTCTTCTCTATAGGTTCGAGGTTTATTACCGTCGCTGATCAAATCGTCGCCAGTGGACTGTTTTAAAATCGGTTTACTCGTTTTTCGCAGGTCTGATTGGATATCGTGGACAAACTTTTCCGTTTTTGATTTGAAGCTGCTTGTCATGTCGCTCATGTGTCTCGTAGCCATGTCTGAAGAATGGAGATAATGAGGTGGCGAAAAATAATGATTACATAAAGCGATGAAATACGGTAATTGGTAAATTACCGTCAAATGCAGGTGTGACGACTTTGTTTTATTTAATGAGACGAAATATGATATGAACAATGCTTATATGAGGTGCTTTATGTGGCGGTGCTGCAATTTGGTGGTGGATTCGTGACGTTGAAAGTGCTTTACACGCTATGTGCAGTACGTGGGTGTAGGACATTTCCCTTACAATAAATCATCATTTTACATGTAGGACATCGACGTATGATCGGTAATCTATTCGGTAACTTCTTCCAACGCTACAAATCTACCGCCCAACTTGTTCCATCTTTCGACCCCCTAAAATGTCAAGACCCTTACGGTTCGCGTTTTTCTTGAGCTCATGTCCGGTCACGTAACCGTACTCCGGCGGCGACCCCGGCTTCAGGATCTGCTCGTGGAAACTCCTCCTGGCCTCTTGGTGCCCAAGCCTCCTTTCGTTGTCCGTCTCGGACTCACTCGGGAACGTAACCACCGACCCGCCGTGGCTTTCACTGGAGCGCGACCGCGGCTTAGGTGGTTGCACCCGTCGGTACCGTGGCTCCTCCGTGTCGCTGTCAGGTGGCGCCCACCGTGCCCGGATTCTTCCAGTGTCAATGTCGCTCTCATAGTCACTCTCCCGAAACTGCCCGCGCACGAACTTGGTCGGCATTGGTACATTAAACGCATTAGTGCGCGGCGCCGGTGGTACCCCCTGAGCCGGCTGCTGGTCGCCGAACTTGATCACCCGACTGGTCTGTTGTACGGTGACGATTCTGCGACTGTTCTCGGTAGATTCGTCCATGCGAACGGTCTTTTTGGTCTCGGTGCCGACGGCGCCGTGGTACGCCCCAGCCGGCCGACCCGTATAGGTGGCGCTGGGCGGGGGTGCCGCGTACGCTATCTCAGGTGGCGAACCGGGCAGTAGCACCGTCTTCTTCCGGTCGTCGGTAGCGCTGTCGACTTGCGACTTGGGCAAACTTAATTCGATCATTGAGCTTGGGCGTGGTTTACCTACGTGTAGAAAAGTTGGTGGTGGAATAGTGACCCCGACGTGATCGTTATCGAAGGAGCAGTTAAGCGCTGAATGAGAGTTAACAAGCGAGAAACCGAAAGCGTACCTGCGTGAGCGAGGGTGTGAGAAGAAGAAAAAGAAGACGAAGCAGGGATTAGGGTGAGGAGAAAGTGACAGAAAGACGGAGAGAGAGAGACAGAGAGAATGAGGCAACAACACACGGAGTTAACCTTTGCCGGAAGTGAGCTTAAAATAGGCTGAAAAAGAGAAATGCAACGAGTGAAGAAGAGAGCGAAGCGGCCGGGTCCGCGCGTTAGTGCCAGAGGGCCTCACCTGTTACGCTCAGGCTCGACTTGGAGGATTTGAAGTGGTGTTCTTCGTGATCGGACGCTCGCCACACCTTTGGTATCCTGCTGTCATAGTCACTCTCGTAGTCACTTTCTCGGAAGTCGCCTTTGACGAATTTCGAGGGACTCGGGCAAGTGTGCATGCTGCGGCGTGCGTCGTCGGATCGTGGGGACGATTTCCACTGTTCGAGATGGGTGGATTCCTGAAATGTAACCGTCGTTCGTTAGACTTAATATTAAGTGTACTGGGACAGAAGCCTGTTACATCTACCTCTGGCAAAATCCTTAGGATTAGATTGTAGTGATCAGGGTTGGATTAATGCCATAGTTTCGGAAATTATCACACTGATAGTACACAAATTTACATGCTTCCGAAAAGCTAACTCATTACTTCAAGCAAACAATTATTACACTCTCAAGTACAGGGATATTTAAATTTTCTGGTCAATGTACTCAATGTTGTTAGCAAGGTTTTGACCATGTCTAATTTTATTTGTATCACTTGGTCTAATTCAATATGAGGGTCGCGGAATAACACAATGTTAAACAGACAAAAATCTTATTCAGCTTTCACTACAAGATCAAGCAACACACGACGATTCATGAATCGAACCTTCGTCGACTTTATTCTCGACGCGGGACCAACGCTGCTCGTCGACTCAACGTATGAAGATCGCTGAACTTGAGGTTTAGGGGCAGATGGAAAACCGGGTGAGGAACTCATGGAAATATCTTTTCTTTGACTCGACATGCTACTAGATTTACTCTCCATGAATCTACTTTCCGAAAACGATGAGTATGATTTCATGGACGATTCTTCATGCTTTGAAAAGTTTCTGTTCTGCATCTGCTCTTCGGTGTCTGCCATGTACCCACTCTCTTGTTGGAACATCTTCGTTTTGAACTTCGGCGACTCCGGCTTGGCGACTTTTCCAGGTTGAACATATATTGGCGGAGAACCTGGTTTTAAAACCGGTTCAGAATCAAATGTCTGACTATACCTTTGCTGCTGTTTTGATTCCCTGACCGTCTTCTTTAGAGAGCACTTGTCTCTTTGATCATCCACGACTACGGGGCGGCAAGGTCCAGTGAGATCTGGAGGTGGGATTTCGAAACTGGATGGAGGAAGTGGCTCTGGTTCAGTCGACTTTGGCCTCGGTTGGACTGGCTGTGGCGCCTTTACGCTGCGGAATTTGAACTCATCGGCGCTACTCCCACAGGATCGCCACTTTGACTTGTTGTCGAAGTCGGACTCGTACTCGCTTTCACTATACATCGTGGTTTTTGTATACTTGGTCGGTTGTTTTATAGGTGGAGCGTAATAGTCCTTCGGTGGCAAAGGCGGCGCAATCTCCTCTTTTTTTGGTGTAGGTGGCATCGTTTTGATTCCGCCAGGGGGAATTTTAGCAGGCTTGTGCTCCATTGAATATTCCATTGTTTTTTCTATCTTTTCAAATTTCTTCTCTTTCATTGGAGGACAAGGTGCAAACCCAATTTCTGGCGGTGGTCCGGGTTCCAACACGGGTTCTGAAGCCCGGTGGTATAATTGTACCAGCGGCTTTTGACTTTCCGTTGCACTCTTTACTAGACTGGGTGCCTTCAGTTCTTTCAATTCTTTTATATCCATGATGCTTTTTTCTGTTGTCTCCATTCGCTTCACATCACACTCTGCAGTGTATTTCTCGGTGACCGATTTTTCTTGGATAGTATTAACTGTATGATCCACATTGATTGTCTCAGCTTTGTACATGATCGGCTCTGGTTTCGGAGGAAGTGGCTCTTCAACCGTTTTTTGGATGACCGTATCCTGTTTGGAGCTCCAGGCCTTTTTTTCTAAAGTACTAGAGGATTCAATATTAGTGGTGGTAGTTTTTCCTGAAGCAGACGTCTGGACATCCTTACGGATTTCTTGCGACGAAGTCTTATAGTCTTGATCGGGTAGTATCCATTCCTGTTTATCGGTGTACGTCTTAGTGGTAGTATGCGGGGGTGGCCAAGACTTGCGACAAGTATCCGATCCTTTGCGACTCCAGGATTTGTCCATAGCAAGACCGTCTGCTGAAGGTTTCGATTCAGATGAATACTTTTCTTCTGCAGAAAATGCGTACGGCGATGTCGATCTTTTTATAACAGACGACGAATCGTAGCTCGTCGTCCGGAACTCGGAGTCACTTTTATACTCTTTCTTCTCATGGATGTCCGATTTAATACAAGACTCTCCCAATTCAAAAGGTGGTGGTATAGATATCGGCTTATCCGGGACAGAAGCTGGTTTAGGGAATTTGGGTTCTGGCTTGGGCGCGGGTGAACTGGGAAACAGCTTTACACCACCAATCGGCGCATCGACTGGAGAAATGCCTCGGTCGAACGACTCCTGAAGCTGTTTCGCCTTGATGGATATGTCAGGTCGTTTTTTTTTCGCCGCGTCTGGAGTTTCCGGCTTAGGTGCGTAGCCGATCTCCGGTGGCGGTTCCGGAACGAGGTTGAAACCTTTTAGCATAGCTTCTGCGCTCTCGGACTGTGCAGCTAACTTGGAAATCGTCAAAGTTCCATGGATCGGGGAGCCTGATGCTGTGACGTCCTCGAGAATAGTTCGTTTAATTTCCAAAGGCGGTAATTTGTAACCTTCGTAAGGAAATTCGATGAGGCTGTTTTCGATACCGCGGCTTGCAGACGAACTTTGCTCGAATTTGTTGAATATATCTTGCACCGCCCTCTTACGAGCCTCGGGCATCATCGGTTGTTCGCGAACAGAACTGTCAAATTTGGTAGACCGTTCATAGTTTTTGGTAAGCTTATCCACTTTGACATCGTGACCACGACTATCTTCAGAATCGTCCTGAGTCAGCTTGATCATTTCCTTGGGAGTTTTAGGAAATCCTGAATCTACGCTACCTCTGGATATCGACTCGAAGAAACTAAGGGCGTCTTTTTTGGCGACTGTTGAAGTTTCGATGTTTTCATTTTCAATTATCTCTTTCATGGATTCCTGTTTTACTGTCTTTGATTCCTCTTCAAACGATTTTCCGTCTTTAAATACTTCACGTTTAGTTTCAGTTGTGGTTGTTCTGCCGCCAACGGGTTCGCTGGAAGCGCTTCCATCGAATAGATCTGGTGTCTTATGTTCGAGTTTCATATGGAACTTCTGTTCAGATTTGGTTTCACTGCGATGAGACTCGACGGTGGAAGATATTGTTTCAGAGCGAGATGCTTTCGTTTCCATGCCCGGTTTTTCAACAGTTTCAGAACGGATAGTTCGGATAGTAGAGGATGAGGAGGTGGAGGGGAATGGTGTCCGGAGTTCAGCACTTGGTTGAATCATTGTCGTCGTAATATGCTGGGTAGTTAGATTGGATGATGGAATTTCTCCTTTCTTTCCGTCGGGCTGTAGTGATGTTGAAAGGGTATAGTCCAATTGATTAAAATTAATGATATTAAGAATGGACGGTAGATGACTTCAGTTGATTCAACATTGAATAAATATGAATCTCCTATATTCTTGAATCAAATTCTCGCGGAGGAGTTTGTAGAGAATTCTAGGGACATTCTCGGGATACGTATATTTTGTTGAATTGAATCAAATAAACCATAACATTATTAAAACACGAAAAAATTATGTTCAGAAACTCTTGTATGCAATTAAAGCACGTACTTTATTGTAATATATCAAATTTGCATTATGACAATCTTCCGATTCCACCGCCATAACTCTACACACGCATTGCATCACACTTCACATACATATTGTTTATTAAGACAAGTTTTATGGCTCGTTTCATCAAATTCTACGAAATGTATGTGTCTCGAGGATGAACCGAGAAAGATCTGAGAACGTCCGGAGAGACATCTCGGATTCCTCCGCGAGGAAATCAACAAGAGTCATAATATACTAAACTTCGATATCTTACCTCCTCTACTTTTTTATCCTTGACATTCTCATACACAAGCGTTTTGTGCACTTCTACCATGGTATCGGGTGTCGGTTCAAACACGGCGAAGTCCGCGATACTCTGGGCCTCCCCCCCAGAATTCATGGCTCGAACCATGTATTTTCCAGCATGTTCCTTTTGAGCTGCAATAACAAAAGGCCCATCAAGGCATTAAACATTCGTCAATACACTTGTTTATTTAATATGATATTCACTTACCTTTTTCAATAAGCAACATGTAGCAGTTGCCTTGTTGCTTCATTCGTATCTCCGACGGTCGTTCGTGAATCTGAATGTCGTCTTTGTACCAGGTAACGGTCGGTTCAGGTGTTCCAGTAATTTCCACTTCCATAATAACCCTTTCTCCTCGCTTCACGACCTGAGCCTGCAGACGCCTTCCAAATACAGGCGGGAATATCGTTTCTAAAACCAGATCATTGCGTCATACCAACCACCTTGTGTATCCCAAACGTATATTGACGAACCAAACAAGCATTCAAATTACTTTTGACAACAAGGTCCGCGGTGCTGCTTGCGGTCCCCGCTTCATTCGTGATGGTGCATGTGTACCGCCCGGCGTCCTTGACCCCGACATCCTTCAGCTCTAGGCACACATGGTTGTGTTCGTATGAAATCTTCGCGCTCTCCCGCGACCTTAGTTCCTGATTGTTTTTGGTCCAAGTCACCGTCGGCTGGGGGAAACCTGCACCAAAAATACATTTTTAAACATTTCGTTCCACATAGACTTTGTTGACAATCTCTAACCACTAGGTGTCGCTAAATCTGCCTACCATCAATGATTCCCGCCAGAATCACGTTGCTGCCCTGGTCCACTATCATTCCAGTCAATGGTGACACGAACCGCGGAACCGTTGTCTTCCTCACCGGCTTCTTCTTCGTGATCTCCTCATCCTGTGTCACAATCACGGTGGTTTTCTCCTGACGCGTCTCTCCTGGCACATCTTGAATCCGCTCGAACTCCTCAACTCTGTGCGACTGTTTGCCAAATCAAAGGATAATGAACACCGTAGTCCAAGAAAAACACTACCTTTTGACTCCCATAGCTGAGTCAATTTGGTGTACTTGCCTGCACGACAGGTGGCGCTCCGTTCTGCGAGGTGGAGTACTCCGAGCTTTGCGTCGATTTCTTCACGCAGAGTCCGGTAGGCTGGTGTCCTGCCGAAGACAGTGTAGATGAACTCGTCGAGGACACATATTCCTTCTTCATGGTCGTGTGACTCGTAGAGGACTCGGTGAACGTGGACGACATCTTGGTTAGCGATTGGTTCTCGACCCCACCCAGACCCGGCGTTTTTTCCGCCGTGAAGAACTTGTCGCTACTGCTTGAAGCGTGCATCTCGTCAACGCTCACTGGCACTTGGACTAATTCGAGCACGTCCCCCGTTACCCCGCTGCCTGGTGACAATGAATAATAGATTTATCAATAGATTAGCAATAACACCTTGGCAACGTATCGGGCGCCCTTGCGATAGATGAGTAATTAACGTTACAAAAGAGGCAATTGCCACGAACACTGGCGACAACATGCCATACATAGGTGTACCGTCAAAGAATGAGGAAATTTGTGTTTTAATAAGGAGTGGCATGTGTTCAATGAGGTAACCTTATTACGGGTCAAGTAAGTGCATCTTTGGTTTGATCGGTTTACAAGTTTTGGGTACGTAACCTCCGTTAGTAGCTAAGAGGTGGTTGGAATCGAGGTGCTCGGACGTCGATGACTTTCTCAATGGAGTCAACGTTGTAAGTAGAACTGACTAAGATACTCTAACTATGTATCGACTGAGCATTTAAAAACACGAGATCACGATTGATCGGTCTACAAATTTACGTACGATCTTTGACATTACTTCAACACTTCTGAAATACATACACTTCTATACACATCATGGCAACTTTAAAGAAACCACTTCACACATGCAAACGTCCTGTATTACGGGTTAGCCTCTTGAATCGGTTCATACTGGGTATTTTCCGTTCGAAATAAACATTTCTCTATACTCATCTCGCCCTCAACCAGCCTATCTGTTAACATTAATAGACCCGTTAGCAATGGTATACAAGATCCCACTCCACTCGAAGGTTACATGGTATAATTAACCGCGTATTTAATTCGGCTAACCGAACGTGCGGCGCAAATCGACAAGGCATCGATGGACGGACGGGCGACCGATTCTCTCGAATCGGTTCCCTTGAATCACGACTTTATTATTAGACGGCCTGATTTGTCGTTCGAACGTCCATTACACCTGCCACGTAGCGGCCCCAGGAATCTGCCGCTTGTGCAATTTGCGATCCCCGACCTCGCAAATCGCGGCCCGCTAATAGACGGCGGAATTGCGGTTTTTTGTCGCCCCATCGGTCTCCGCCCTGCCGCTTTGGCTGTTCTCCAAAATATCGCGCAAATAAATTCGGATGAAACCGGCCGATTCGGAAACGCGTGCCGATTCGGAACAAGAAACCCGATACGCTTGGCCCAATTTCTGATCGATTCAGGTATGTCATCTGATGACGGCTGAAGGCGACACTCCAGAACGGGAGAAGAAATTCTTATCTGATGTTCCATAATCCACTCGATTTTCGGACAAACAACCCAAGTGAAAACCTACGAATCGGTATTGAATCGTAAATGTAGATGGCGCTGCAGACTAATTCCCCGTGTGTTTAGTTTGAGTCACATCAGTAAAGTTGTTCTTTGTTTTCTTCTTGTTTGACAATATTTCAAAGGAGATTCCAGGTCCGAGTTTACATTGTATTTCTAGTCGACCTGGTCGTCGAGTGTGGTCCTCCAAAATAACCTCCGGAATGCAATGTTAACTCCGTCGTAATTTAACGTTAACGCCTCCAAAATTAGCAGACGTTCGAGTTTGCGAATGCAAACTCGATTTGCTCCTTTTCTTACGTAACCGATTTTCGATTGGGCCTGAGCCCTTTGCACCACTGGTTAACCCAAAATGCTACCACCCTAATAACTTCCCGCGAAAAGGCATCGAACACATAAGCGCGCACTGTGATAAACCGTCGAGCCAACCGGAAGAAGCAACCGGGTCCGGGATTTCTACTTCGGGTACCTTTGGCGACTAGGTGAGCGGCCCAAGGGAGAGACCGGCGAGGAAAAATGTCGACCGGCCGACGGATAGACTCTGACGGATTTAAATTCATCGGCGTCGGAGCGGCCGAGTCCGAGCAAGCACTCTCGCGCTGACAAAAATAACGTATTTCGGCGCGTGGTAATCGCGCTGTCCTTATCCCGTGCGATCTTCGGGCAACATGCTTTCCTCGTTCTCGTCATTTTTCGAGTATGTTCGATTATCGGGAGAATCCCTCCCGTTTTATTGGGTCTCGATTATTGGGTCTCGACTTAGATCTCAGACGTAAATGCACCCGAACTAGATGCTCAAGTGATTTTGGGGTCATTTGGGTCTTGGGGACCCCAGACACCCCAAAATGGGTAATCAAATTGTTCGAGGTCTACTGGAGTAATGACCGATTGTTGAAAATAAATTGACATGGTGGTTGGGACGACTATTTCGGTAAAACACCTACGCGGAACAAAGTTGCACGATGCGACACATGGTTTTAATGGTACATTAATGAGATGAGACAAGCGGGCAGTTAAGGAACCCAACGACTGTTTAATGATTGCGATCTGTCGGTTGCATGTGAATTGGAGTTTGTCTCTGGCGGTGGATGTTGGGCGTGACTAAATTAAGGGGATACGTCATGTGCAGCGCTGCTATGTTTTCGTTTTATGGATTCGTATCATCAAAACATGTTATTAGAGCTTAAATATAACTGAATGAATCTTTGATGATGGGACAATACAAGCTTGATGTCAGATTACAAAACGGATTTCTGTTGTCTGCAGTCATGAAATTAACATTTGTTTTAGTATTGTTTGTAAAAGCGACTGTTTTTATTATGAATTGAAAGTTTTATTTGGTATATTGTTTTTAATTGAGTAATAGACAATCCGAAAATTTCGTAAACAAGAGAAACTCATCAAATGACACGTATCTACCGACTATTTGCAGAATTCTTCTGGACGTGTCTCAAAGTCAATGTCATTTGGGCGACAATTATCGTAACTTCCGATAAGCGGACGTCAGAGATCGGATGCCCTCCTGAATGAATATTATCGGTTGAAATACACATATATTAATAACTCGTGGCACCGATGTACGCTTCGGCGTTTTATTTTTACTCTTTCGGCGCGCGCAACCCCATTTCGCTGACAGTAAAAGTATTAAACATCTCGTCCCCTGGCTTTTTTTCTTGCTCACCATTGGCTAAGACACGACTCGAACACGAGCGCAAACGATTAGAGGTCATTAGCTCCATGCGACGGAATCCATTTGTAAACAAATAACCGAAAAATATTGACTATCATAAACGAAACAAGTTATCAAATGTAAATAGTGCATTACACCAGTAGGGGATTTCGAATTTCTCCACTTGCAGAATGAGGCGAAGCCGAGTTTTGCAAGAAACGAGAGAGAAATCGAAATTTCCCCCGTGTCGTGTACGATATCTTTCCTTACAAGGGAGCGGGAAGCCCGCATTTCCGCCCGTCAGCGCGGAAATGTGGGTATCCCACACGGACGAAAATATATTCGTAAAATATATGTCAAAATATATAAAATATATTTCGGCAAAAAATTGTATA
>JABFPB010001551.1:0-24545 GCA_022817645.1 Ceratoteleas bidentatus | reverse complement strand
AAATGTCTGTGAATGAGATACTTGTTTCTACAGTGTAAGTAGTACGTTACGCTTCTATCCTTAGCGAATGTATATATAGGAAGACAGGTCAACAGAAAGGTTGTGAGATAATTGCGTACAAACCATTTATTTCTTTAGGCAAACGATTCTAATTATAAATTGTTCGTAGAAAGAAACATCTATTTATCTTAATTTTTCAAATGCGAACTCCCTTTTCCTCATCATCCCTAAACAATTTAAAAAGCCATTAAATCTTAAGTTTGCGCAACCAATTTTCGATCGTAATCGGTGCACCAACAATTACTTTAAAGCAATAAATTTCGGCTGAAATATGCGACCCCAAATACCCTTATCTCAACATTGCCAAACCCAATATTGTTATTAGGGGCGCAGTTAGGGCTCTTCGCATTCACACTCGACACTGTGCCGGCCACGTGGGCGTTCGTAAACCATTTGTGTTTAACGCATTTAGCCGCAGCGCAGCCAATCGATTCAGCCTGCACGCGTAAAAGAATCCGCAATGGCGCGAACGTGCCGTTTACCGGCGAACACGCGTTCAATTTCGAGCGACGGCGAAACGCGCGGAATTCGCAAACAGAGCTGCGCGTTCCTAATACCGTCAAGAGGTTAGAAACTTTTTTAATATGGCAGTGGAACAAGTTCCGCGGAAGAAGTACAACGGACGAGCAACGCGCAAGTCATACCAAACGCGCGACCGCCAGTCCACATGTGTTTGACAAACCTTTTCGAACCCAACTCCACGTTGGGCGCCAAAGAAAAAGTTTTGTCAAATTTCAAAGCGATAACTTTATCGACCGCGTTTTCAACGCGTTTTTTCTTGAAAGCGTTTGCTACGAGTTTCACCGGCACGGTCTGAATTCGAACGGAGTCGCTGGGTTCATTTTAAGAGGGTGTTCATGTTTGTAAAATAAACAAATTGATATTCTATTTTTATAAATTACAGATTATGTGGTAAAAATGCATTTCTGCAAAAAATACACCGATGCATTAATTTTTTATCGAAACGCAATTTTAAGTTTTCATAATTTCCGCCATATTGGATCCCCCATTTTAAATTTTGAAAATCCAACTTCTGATTCGTATTAGACGCGATTGGAGCTCAGACTAGCATACCATCTGCAGCGGTTCGGTCAAGTACTCGAAAATCATTCAAATATTTATTCGAAATTATCCGGCGGACGCGCCGCGCGTACAATCGCGCTAATTTCAATCGCAATTTCGTTCGTAGCCGCGTTTAATCCGCTATTCGCGCGAAGTCGGTGACGAAAGGACAAATCATAAATTGTACAAAGGCTCATAAATTGTACATTTGACCGAGAAAGAATATAAAATACTTTCACCGCGGTATTTCAATCGAAAAATCACCGGTAATTACCTTCGCAAACAAAATCGATCCGTCTTTAAGCGCGAAACGAGCGGAATGCGGGATATGAATATAATCTAGTCCAAAATATATGAATTCACGTAATTGTCTGTCATGTTTTAAAGAGGCCGCACTCTGAAAGGAGCGCCCGATAGAGGAAAAGTAGCGATTTTTTGTTGTACTTTCATCTTATTCCTTATTCTTTGTGCGCCGCTCCTTTTGGCGCCGTAAAATCCGTTTTGAGGAATCAAAGTTGCGCGTAATTGAATTTGTATGTTGAAGACACTTTTGAATAGTCATAAGATCTCTGTTTCGCTTTTTGCAGGCGGAGAACGGCGGAGTAGCGATGGTTCCATTTTATACGTATTTCATAACCTGCAACAACACGGCCACCATCAAAGATGTGATTGGTAAGTTTTAGATCGCATTAATTACGACACGCGCCGCGACATTGAGAAAAATCGCTTTAGTTAAATATACTTATATCAGTTAACTATAACATTTTACATAATATACAATTCAAGGAATTTGTCAATTCGACGAAAAAACCGAAAAGCTTGGTTGAATTAAAGTAACCTATCATATTAATTACATATTTAATTAGTAAAATCTACTTATAAGTTGGCAACACTGTCACCTTTTCGGATAGTAAAATTTTCTGAAACGATATCAGACATTTTTCTCAGTGTTCGACGCTTTTAATTTCACGACCAGTCATGACCCATAATATATATTTCCTCAAAAAAAAAAAAAAAAAAATCCGGCCTTTGCGCACCACAAACAACGCCGCGGTTGAACGAACGTTTGATTGGGCATCTGCCTTTCAAATGTGGCCGTCGAAAACCGTTTCGCAACTGTCGCAATTTCAATTTCAAATTGTGCACTTAACGGTTATCGTTCGGGTCGTCATAATTGCTGAAAAACGCGTCATGCGTGACTCGGCGCGCGATCCGTCGCAAGCGTTCCGGACGGGAAATCGCAATTACGCGGAAAACCGTTGATCAACGGGGCGCGCTTTGCATTTCAGATTTTGCCGAGAGTTATCGGTTTCTTACTAAGTTCGATAAACTCGCGTTGCGTCGGCGCGCGCGTTCGAATCGCGTTAGCACGACGTCTCGTGGAAAACCGTTAAACAACCGCTATTTGAAATTCAGATTGCAAAATTGCAGTTGTGCCAAAACTTCAGCCAACTTTTATGAAAAACCGCGCCAATTGGGTTGCAACAACAAACCTCGACAAATCGTTAAACATTTGAGAAAAAGAAGTGTCTAGAAGACAATTTCGCACTCCAAAAGTCATCAAATGACTGTCTGTAAAAACAAACAAATTTATGAATTCGAAAAAAATGTGGTATAGTTATCTACGTTATTCCAATTACATCCTATTACTGTCCATCAACTTTTTTTTAAAGAAATTCAAGATAGCTGAATGAAGTCACTACCATACACAGTTTAATTGTCTTATATTTCTCCCTATCGAAGAAATAAAAAAAAATAAAAGTAAATTTCGTCAAAAAAAATCCTCAATTTAAAATTACACTTTTACCTATCACTAACCCTTTTCAGTCAATCAACGTACATTCTCTTTTCGGCACAAACATTTTCTCGCCATCTGCCCAACAAATTCAAAACCAAAAACTGTCGAACAACCGGCGCAATCGTCCGCAATTGCGAGTCGGGCGCAACTCATATTTTCGCGGGCCGAATCGCCGCGTCGATTCGGCCCACTATTTGCCAACATTAAAACGTAATGGCATGCAAATGCGCGTCGCAATGGCGCTCGGTCGCGCGCTGAAAAATTGGATCGGATTAAAATGCAAATGTTTGCGCGCCATCGGGCCGCAACGCCAGCCGCGTACGTATACATCGTAATTTTGTTTCAGCGCACATCAATCACATAAGGAAGGTGGCGGGCATCGATCACGTCGGCATCGGAGCGGGCTTCGACGGAATAAATCAGTAACTATCGCCAAAGTTGAAGCTTTTTTCCGCGTCAAGTTCGCGAGCGCCCTCTAACCGTCTGTTTCACTTTTTCGCAGCACCCCGACTGGCCTCGAGGACGTCTCGAGGTACCCACAGTTGTTCGCCACTCTGCTCGAGGACCCCACCTGGACCGAGGAGGACATCAAGAAACTCGCCGGCCTCAATCTCCTTCGGGTCTTCGCCAAAGTTGAAGAGGTATGCAGTTGTTGAAGATGAATTTCGTAGACTTCTAAGTTACACCGGAAAAATGCACTGGACAGATTGCAGTTGGAAATGTGAATCTTGGAGAAAGATAGGGACAGAATTGAATTCAGATTAATTATAGTATTTGGGGGATATGAGATGTAAAAGTGGAAGTGTAAAATGCACATCGAGATAGTGACATCAGTAGATTAAAGTGACAATTATATATTTAACCATTTTATTGTTCAATGTAATGTTAATAAAATTAAACCTTCGCTACATTATTAAATATTCACATTATTGGATCTTCAAATTTACATAAAGTAAAATTGCAGAGAAAATGTTAATTACCAACTATAATAATAGATAAAACAAGCAAAATTCCGTCAAAATTGTTTGCAAAGTAAAACTTTGTTATTGAACTTAGTCCTTTACTTAACACACCGACAGTGAAGCTTAAAGAAATACAGCCTTAGCTGCAATTTTTACAGTCCATTTCTCAAGTTGTACGAATCGAGGAAAACCGTGTCTGGCCAATTATTGTGATTTTCACTGATTATTGCGATTTCCAAGTCTTGAATACGAGCGATTATTTGTGGGATGTGGTGTACAGCTGAGGCGAACTGATGCTTTTCAAACACAGAAATCAAATGTTTAATTGACAAGTTACAACGAGGAAGTTTTTCTTTAGTTGCAAATAAACAAGAAACATTTTGAACAGAGCAGTATAAACATGAATTAACTTGCATAATTACCGGGCCGGTAAACAGAAGATTATTTCCATTTAATTAATTCCTTTACATTACATTACATTGCACAAATGCTTATCTTCTTAGACGAAATTGTTTCTTACTTTTAAATTTACATGTCAGCTCTTCGTGAGGAAATTCTGTGTACAAAATGTATTTCCACGAAGTATAAAAAAACAAAATGAATGGTATTTAAAATGTTATTTCAAGATTCAAGATACATTTTCGTAACAATTTAACGTAGACTATTTCCCGTCTACAAATTGTTTCCCATCGGTGCTGTCAAACTTCGATCAGTTCTGTCCTAACACGAGTTTAATTGAATTTAATGAACTCGCTGAATTTTTCTGATGGAAATACGTCGACTTCGATAAACCTCGGCACCCTGTCATTATTTACGGAACAATCAATTAAGTTAGGATACGATTGTCACATTAATAAAGGAAAAATGCTTAACGGTTTTCGCGAATATCGAGCTAGTAGCGAAAATATCTATTCGCAAAAAGGCGCATCAAGATTAATAATCTTCTTTGACGCTCCATACAACGAGATTACCATTGGGAGATCATTACTTTAAAAGCCAGCTAATTAAATTCTCTTCTTTATACTGCATTCTGCAAATTGCTTCATGAAATTTACAACTTGTTTTGTAAAACTAAATATCATTATTCAGCATTTCAAGCGGATGAAATTCGGCCGCGACGAATCGAACGCATCCATTTTTGCGCGGCCTCCGCGAAACGGTGCGATTTTTCATTTGAATTTAAAATGTAACGAGTTTTAGCATTTTTAACTTCAAGTATATTTTATTATTTTAACTTGCAAATCGCGGGTTTGCAATGCAAAAGCAATTTAAGCGCAATCGTAATTTGATTGCGTACATTACACCATGAAAAAATGATATCGAAATTTCGGTAATCACTGCGAAAGTATCGGCGCGCAATGAATCGCGCGTTCGCATGTCCAAACTAAAACAAAGCGCGCCCCAAACACGCTCAAACGTGCACTGATTTGCTCTATTTCCCGTTAACCTCAGCCTGGATCCCTTTTCTCATCGATCAGTGGCGGATTTAGGCATAAGCAATGTAAGGAAAATAGATTTTTTAAAGAAAATACTTTGCGAAAATATTCTTTGGGTGATTATAATAAAGTTCAATTAACATCACTTCACATGAATTACTAAAATAATTCATGTAATTTTGAAATGTTTATATCTTTGATTTTAGTTTCATTTTGATAAATTAGGTTAAGGGATCCTATTGTGTACATTTTTATTTATAAACAAAGTCATTATCTGTTGTACATTTTGCATAATTTGTACGAAGTATAATCAGTTTAGTGTCTTTTCGGGAACCGCAGTTATTTGCATGTTTTCGGAGAAGAAACAATTAAGGGCCATTCAAAATACATAGCAGAATCGAAATGCAGTATTTGCTCTTATTAGTATTATTTATTTACAATTATTAGGTCGTATTTCGTATGATCATAAAACATTAGATACACGGTACAATGAAAATCTAAAAGGTTTATTTAGAAAATCCAAAAATTTCATTTTTGAAACAAAGATCTAAAATACTAATAGTAACTTTCGTGCCTCGAAACCACTTATATTTAATGAGAAATTACACGATATAGAAACCAGATCGTTTTTGCACTATTCATCAACAGCTATTAATTAATTAACGTTATTATCACACATTGTAATGCTATAATTTACATCAGGTAACAAAGCAGCATAATCCTATTTTGTGAACCACATCTACTTTATAATTATCGGATTATTATTATAAAATTTGTAACCGAATTATAAAAATGGTCGTCAAAGCTCAGTTCGCTTCGGGCTTTGCAAACGTAAATCCGCCACTGGCTGTCGTCGATCGATATTGATGATGGAGTAAGGCAATTGTAGCGACAGGCTCGATGAGAGGAACCATTTTTCACGAAATCGTACGCGCGAAATAAAAACGTTGAGATGACGGCTCGGCCCGGGATACGTCGCACCTTTTTCCTTTACTTCCGCCATGGTCCACGCGCACCTCCAAAGATAAAATGGAAGACTTATGAATGCATTACCAAAATGCTACATCGAGCAGATGAGACGTGCGAAATTGATTGAACGGTGTCTCCCGGCATTATACGCCGGCAAAAGATCCCGCGTTCCCGGAACTAGTTAGATTACGCATCAGGAAGTCGTGCGTGAACATGATTGATCGAGAAGAAGCGCTGAATCGGCAGCCCTAACATCCGATCAGGCTAATAACTTTGTTTTGTTGAATCACTGTGATTGTTGGAACTCGTGGCTGTGTCACTTGGTTTAATGGAAAATCCATCGAATCGATAGAAAATGTATTGAAAGAACTTTCGGTTAGATAATTAGCTGAGACGGTTTCACGAGAGAAGGATAAATTAAAAATTCCACACGTGAACACATGGCGTGCAAATTTAAATTCCAAATGTCAGAGGGAAGAGTATTTCCAGTAGTTTGAATCGGGATGGATAAAGTGAATGTCAGAGATTTTCTTGGTTTTTCTCTATTTCTGTAGTTCGCTTGCAGCATTAAGTTGACTTTGACTTCCTCGAACACAAGTTCAATGTTTAAATAATCTGTGTCAAGGGATATTTAAAATCGTTGATGGGAAAGCAATTTATTTTTAATTTCGAAACGGAATTGTCGATGCTATATTTTGGCGGATGAATATAGATGCCATGCTACTATTCAGCACAGACAGTTAAATTGGGAACGTCGCAGTCTGATCAAAATCCAATTTAAGCATCACATCTAACTTATACAAATGGAAACATGCAATTGTTATTCATTTGACGAGATTTCTTTGATTATGTATCATTTCAAATACTACGAATCTTACACAATAGTTCAATACAGCAACGAATTAAAATTGTGGTAAATGTACAAGGAAAGTGATGTAACAAGCCAACTAGACTGAGAAAATGCTGCACCAGCTTTATTCTTATTCCAATACTTGTCACCCATATTTTTCGTTCAATACGTATAAATAAAACTGCCCAGAGAGGAAGAGTCGGAATAATCTTTGGCATTTTGTCTGTTAGAATTACCGGACTATAGAAATGTCAGACTATGAAGTCTGGGTGAATCGTGGATCGTGATCAATGATTCATTTGCGTTAGTAGATTAGATTATATCTTATGTCATATTTCATGTCACAGTTTTATACTTAGATACTGATCTACACTTTTTTTCTTATTTCAGTACCAATCTAACTATACAGTAAGAAATGATAACAAGAAATAATTTTTTGTACAGCTTTCATGTAAATTACTTTCAATTCCTACACATTATAGCAAGAACTTGACATATTTATGACAGCACTTCAGCATATTTTATGCAAAACATCTGCAAATGAGTAAACATCGCATCCGCGAAAACGTGTAACATTTATAACAAACTTTTTCCATCGCAGTGGAATTTCACATATCATTCAATAACGTCACGAATGTGCGCACTTTCTTCAACAAATGTGCTTTTTGCCCAACCTTTCATTGCTGATTTTTCTCTCATTTTCCCGGTTTTCACTCTAGCGGATCAGTCGCAAACCCGCCATACCTGATTTTTATTTCACCTCGCAATGATTCGTCCATCGAATAACCATTTTGATTTCAAACTAAGTTACCCATACAATCACCCGGCGTCCATTAATAAATCAATCCCGAGTTTCATGCCATACCCCGCTCAAAGTGTTTACATTTCAGACACGCAGCGCCACCTATCACGAGAACGTTACACAATTTTGGACAGCGAGTGCATCACATCCGTACATATAAATAATAAATCTCAATCACGAATATGTTTATAATTCACAGCCCACTCAGTATCGCATTTCTTATCAATATCACTGATGATAACATCACTCACTAATTGATTTTATATGCAATTTAAGGTGCACCGTAATGTTCGAGTGCGCCAAAATTCGTTTCATGTTGCAAACCTAACAGAAAACTGAAACGGTTCGAGCGCCATATAATCAATTAATTCCGGAAACGCGGTTGCGATAAATGTAGCCATTAATCACAACCCGAATCGACAGAGAATAAAGCTTTGCCTTATCGTTGACAGGTAAGAGACGAATGGCAGAAAGCGGCGGTGATGCCCGTCGAGAAGATAAGTCCCCCGGACAACTATGCCTGCGCCTACGGCATGTCTTGATCCTTCGGATTGGTGATGGAAATGCGACACTTATTCGACTGGACTACGCCGGCGTTCCAAATGGAATACCTTTATTTCGAAGGTACCCGCGGAATAACCCTCGACAGCCGAGTGCGGAGTGATCGATCCGCGAGAACGACAAGCCTAAAGCTCGGAAGCCCGCAGTCGAGCTTTTATCGGTCGCGCTCTTCCTTATTTGTTATGGGAAAACTGACAATTCGGCCGACGTGCGATAAATAAAAATAGCGCCGAGATAAGCGCGGCGCCGTTTTTGCCTCATTGCGTTCGACAGTTGAAAAATTGCGCGCGACTTTTTTGATCGCTCGCGAAACACTCTCCCCGCGAGCGAATTTGAATTACGGCTTTATTGTTCGAAACTCGCGGGACAAGTGGGAATTGATTTGCAAATTTCACGAGCTACCATTTTTTGCGAACTTTCGCGGTATCGGCGTTTGAAAATAATTTGAGCTTTTGGTGGAGAAATATGGGTTTTGAAAATCTATGAGCAATGCGGAAAAGTTTGAATTGGGATCGAAATACTTGAAACGAGCAATTTCAAAAAGATTTTAAGATTAAATTTTAAAGAACGATCTGTTTTAATTTACTGATCTTTGCAGTAAATCATAGAATCATTTGGGATCTTACAATGCTAAAGTGTTTTTTCAACATTTGAAGTGCTGAAACCCTTACAATTTTAAAGAAAATTTCAAACATTGAAATCATTCAAATCCAATAATATTTTAAGTACTGAAACACTTGCTTCCACACTCACAGTTCTAATTCTTGTCTCAAAAATCATAATTTTTCTACCAGACATTTTCACAATTTGTCCGAGATTTTATGTCTATAATACGAACGGAAATCGCGTCATCGAGCAAACCAGATTAAAACTTGGAATTGGCGAACGCGACGCCGTAAAAACGACTTAACTGCGATCCAGCTCGACGTGGTCTTTATCAAGCTCGGCCGACGAACTCGTCAAACTTATCGATAACGCGATTCCGCAATAATTAAACGAAGTCGTAGTGCTCGTTATTTTTCGCGGCGTATTAATCAAGCGGTGAAATGGTCCGATCGCCGCGAGCGGTTAAAAATGGCGCGCGCTCGTTTCGGCGCCAAAACAATGGCGCTGCGAAAGTTGGCCGGAAGACGATAACGCCAGAAGTTAGCAACTATGGCCGGAAGTCTCCTCCGATAAGGATTAATGGTCGGGGGACCTCGCCCGGCCGCGTGACGATCGATCACGAAAATTGCGCGAGGCGCGAACAAAGCGACTCGAAATCGTGATGTGACAATTCGACGACCTTCGTATTTGCGATTCCCCGATTTTTGTCAACTCCCCCGGCGAGTCATTGTACATACCGTTCGTTTCCAGTTTTGTATGACGACGCACGTATTTTTGTAACTCTCGTTTCCTTTCATTACGCGTTATCAAATCTAAAAAGAAATTGTGACGTCACAGTGACATTACTGTAGAGACACGTGTGACTCGCTGGTATGTGATGCATCATTTTCAAGGTGACTAAAGTGTGATTGTATTGTTTACAGTCCTAAATTCCTCAAAATCTATGAAATTACAAAATTTGAAATTAAAAGTAGAACAAAGTAAAAAGGAATATAAGAATGTATGAACATTTTTATTCGGGTTCTAACTGAATGGTCGCGAGTTCAAACCTCGGCATTGATCTTCTAAAAAAAATAACAATATACATAATTGAATGTTCATACATATTTCTACAGCCTTCGATTACTTTTTTTTCAATCTGTCAAAAATGCAATATTATAAAATATGTAAATAACAGAAGTCACATTTTCAAAGTCCCACAAGCGACTCTCTTTTAAATCACTCATATCTCAGTGATGCCACTGTAACATAACAAATTTTTGTATTCACTGCAAATTTACGATTGTGACAAATCTGCATTCAAGGTCACGACCAGCACTCAAGGTTCGAAGTGACTCTTCGAGCGAAGACAATTTTTTACACGGCGCAGTTGACGTTTGTAATATTGCGAGTGATAGATGCGTATGAAATCCGTTGAATTGTAATAACGAATTTGTACGGCCATTTGCCTGGACGAAACAATCCGCCGTTTCGTCGCGGAACCCTTAGCGCTTCCGTTCGCCGATTCCGTTTACAGCAGCGTCTTCTGGTATGAGTGTACTTTTGTTAGCAGACGCGGATCGTTCGAGACGGTAAAAACGGGGCGCGTTTTTGTACACGAGCAGCGCGATTTCTTAATGTTAAGCACTGATCGATGGATCTTAATTAGACGGCGCCACCGGTCAATGTAACTCCGAAGTATCCATCTTCTTCCGTCAACTAGAATCGAGTAAAAAAAGTTTGTCAAAAACTGATCAACCAAAAATGAAACCATTTTTTATCAAGTTCTGATCATTTTAGGATCTGAACTATGTAAAGCGACTGGATTGTGAATTAATTATGATTTGACGAATTCGAGATTTAATGGAAACTCGATTTGATAAAAAAAAGATCAAACTCAGTCTCGCTATTGGGTTGAACATTTTTTAATCATTTTTTGACAACATTTTTTTTACTCGGATAGGAACAAGTTAAGAATCAAAAGGATACAACTGACAGTTATTAATCCTCGAAACTCTTTGTTACCCTTACATTATTTTACTCTCTGTCGCCAGTTTCCTTATGTAACGCTGGAATTGCCAAAAACTCGGGTTTTACGTGATCCGCATTTCCATCGCATTCACGTCCATCTTATAAGTTTTTCCTTCGAATACAATAATTCAAATTGTGATAAGCGAACGAAACCAAGCACGTATCGCGCCAAATTCGAACGGGGAAAGAAACGCCGTATAACGAAGATGTGCCAACGCAGCCTCGGAAATAGGAGAAGCTTTCAATCGCCAATGTCGATGGAAACTCGACTTGGCACTTTTTTGCCGTTCGATTGCCGTTTATTGCCGGACGCGCGGGACAACAAAAACGGCCGCTTACGTCGTAAGATAGATCGCTTGCCGATAAATCATAGAGGTTTGCGCACTCGCTCCGTCGACGAATCTAAACAAAATAACGGGAACCGAAAACGAAGCGCGGCGAAAAAATTTACAAAATATGGGTAAACTCGTTTATTTTCGAGGAATCGTTTTTTGCGCGACGCGAAAGTCGACTTTTTTATCACGACTCGACGACCCCGGATGAGCGTCACGAACGGCGCTCGTCAATTCATTTTCAGCGGAACATTGTTAACCCGCGTCAACCGCTGATAAATTGTAGCGCCCGACAAGTTGAGTGCGTTTACGTATGAATGTAAATTGCCCCCGGTTTTCCTCGATTGAATGCTTTTAAAGCGATCGGTTCGTTGGACGATTTTCGTAAAGGGAAACGTCTTGTTCGCAATTGTGCTTGGCTAAATGGTCCGCTGGATTGACGACGTCGTTTCTGACAACTGTACAATTCTAAGCGAATGTAATATTAATAACAACAGTGCACGAATTTTTCCTACACCTACGATCAAACGATTAGCATGGCAGTCCCGTAGGTTCATTAGTTGTATGCTATTGGAACGGAACTTGTAATTACTGTTCATACATTTCTTAACACGATTCTTTGATCGGAACCTAGAGGCGCACGGTATTTTAAAACTAGAAGCAATTTTACGAAAGGCAATATACATTTTGTAATGACGGATTCGCGGCGGATGAATAGAAATGCCTGCAGCTTGTGAAGGGCAATAATTATGCAATTATTGCTCGGCACTTGCGGTCGCTAATCGGAAAGTTTAATTATATCCGAGCGATATACAATTCGCGTTAAATGTAATAGGCTTTTACGATTATTAATCATTTTCGTCGTTTAAATTGTTGTAACGAAAAAGGTGTTTGAGTGACATTAGTGTAAAATGGAAATCACTCGCGAGGAAATTATTAATTGAAATTACATTATTAAGACGGATCGATGGACAAGCTGAAAATTGCGAATTGCTAGTGAGAAATGCGTTATTCATGAACAATTTTGGAAATTGTTTTTTAGTTCTAAGTTATTAATCGATTTGTGAGAAGTTAATGTATAGCAGACGTAACTTGTCTAATGATAAGTGTTGGTCAAACTAATTTATCAAACTGTTTGCAAAACTTGTTCATCAGCGAGTTTGAATTTTCACGCAGTTGCAGAGCCACTCCAGCGTTACATCAAATTTGTACTTTTGCAAATTATTTGTAAATGTTTGTACGTTTTTACCGAAGCAAAACCTGAAACCTACTTTCACACGAAGTGTGGGCGCGGTTGAACGATATGTTGTGTGAAATCAATTTTAGGACATCAAAGTTCGATATCCAATTAGAGCACAAACGTGTCATTCTTTTTAAGAAAATTCCGACAAAGCACTACCTGAGATTAAAGTGTGCCATATCAATCATCAAATTCTTCCAATTATCTTCCAGCTGTAAGTAATGATTTTACACGAGACTTGTTTGACCTATATAGACTAAATTACAGATGTTATTACAAGTTAATTGTGATACAGTTACACAGAGTTACGAAATTATTTTAAAAAGATATAGATCGTTATATATATATTTAAAAAAGCATACGTATACACAGTTAACTGAATATTTAGCTTCAATTTTATGAAAATGAATCAAATAGAAGTACCGTTAAATTATAACAGACAGACATATTAATCTAGTTATCGAACTATGAATTTTTATATATAAAATTGGTTGATCCGCCACCTGACAACAGTTATAGTTTTACGATAGCAATAACATACTTCAGCCACAAAGATTCGATTGTAAACCATAAATAAATCCACCTCCACACCCAGTGAACGCCGATTCTCGTTATGTTTGTGTGCGCAAAGTAAGTAATTTGTTGCATTTACTTTATACGGTAAACCGTATGGAAAAATGCACGGCGCAAAGAAAGCGCGGTTCAGTTTTGCGGAACAATGCCGCCGACGCAAAACAAAAGCCGCGCTGCGAATAAACAAAATTGCTTCGCACAAACTGCATGCATTTCGAGTCCCCGTTGCGCCGCTGGGGAGAAAAATAAATAACTTCGAAAACTATGTAAAGTAAGTTACATAATAGGTGAAATTTGGGACCCGGAATATCTTGCAGCTAGAAACCGCGGCGCGTTCTTGTGCGCGGCTGATATTTCTAGACGCAGGCGTACTCCAAAATCATTGCTCAAACTCTTGCGAGGTATTCTATTAGACATTCGCGCGGTATAACTATCACTCAACGACAAATCGCGAACAGAAGTAGTCCGTTGATCACACGACCTTTGTACCCGTTTTACGACGCAGGCAGTTAAACGCGCTAGACACCCGCGAGTAGGTTGACACCCGTTGTTTTCAGCTTGCTATAGAGACAAAACAAATGCGAAAAGTCGACGATTTTCCATGCGATTTTTGAACACATTTTACGGGCGATCGGACGGCTCGGTGGAACCGGCCTGTCTCCCGAATCACAACTGCCTAGACCAGCGATCCCATCGTAATAAGTCCAAACGCACAAATACCGGGGTTTGGAGACATACCCGAGAGCAAAGAAGCGCAACGATCTCACGAATTCGAGCACCGTGCGTCGCGCGATCCGATTGGCAAAGATGCTACCGGCGTATTTTTCACTCGTCCAGTCGAGCGATTTTGTCAGCAGAGACGCAAACAACTAGTCCCGAATTTAGTTCGCTATAAGGATTCCCGCCCGAGCTCCCTACCTTACCGACACGGCGAAAATAAACTACCCGGAAACCGGAAACCGGCTCGCTCACGCGTTCTCTCACTTCCGGGGAACACGACCCCAAAACGGCGTATCATTCGGTTTAGAAACAAAAAAGTTATTGACCGCCAAAGTTGCGAGGCGAGTGGTCTCGCAGGCGCCATCTTGCGGGGCCGTAACTCGCGCGCCTCTCGCTTAACTTTGCCAAACTGAGGGGATTGTCGAGCAAAATGTCCTACGAGAGTTTTACTGTTGGGTGTGTGACTGCGAGGGTGTGTATGATTGGTGTAATCGGTCAAGTCGCTCGGTCGGTAATGCAGGGAACCTCGCGACATCGTTCAATTCATTAACTAACGTTAAGGAGACAACGCGATCGAGTCTAATTAAGCGGCAAAACGCGTTTAGGATGTATAGAGATGCGAGTGATGTACAGACAAACACAAAACTATAGCGCAATGTTGGTACGCATTCATTCCAATATGAACATTACGGCTACTTACTTTAGTTTTAAGGGGGCGCTGCGCCGGGCGAGTCCTCTGACGGAGACGAGAGGAAACATTCGCCATTTCTACCTTATTAGCAGAGTCAATGGACTCGCGCGGCGTACGCGCGCGTGTTTCAAAAAAGAGCGGGGATGTGCGTCTGGAACCCTGATTCCGGGGCGAAAAGCACGTCATAAGAATCCTATCTTAGAGAGCAAGAAAGAAATACGTATCGCGTATGTATTTACTCTGGTGTACATACTTACGTGTACATAGTCACATTGAGGCGTGAATGGGCAGAGTATATGAGCGATTAGTCAAATTGAACGCGGCACGGGAGCGATATTATCACGCGACAGAAGCCAAAATAGAGTATATACTTAAAGAAAGTTGCAGACGTACTGTCTACTCTGATATTTTCAATTATCAGTCGACTTGAACTGTACTTCGGGAATTAGGGAACCAAATTGTATCTATATCGTCTATCACTGTTATCGCTACTCTCAAAATAAATGTTTTGTTTGAAACCATAGCGTTCGATTGGGAATCGAGTGACTGCTGGCGCGACGACGTTGGTGCAACGAATTCGCGACAGAAATCGAGTCGTTGGAGCACGTGGAATGTACAAATTTTTGAGCATGCCCCGTGAGAGATGATATATGACAATTGTGCTGCGACGACTCGGGTGCGGAAAGTTGCGCAAACTTGCGGCGGTCAGCGAAACGAATGACTTGTACAATTTGATCTTCCTCGTTCCGATTCACTGTAAAAAGGCCCTCAAAGTAATGTAATCAAAGTACTTTCAAAAAACATTTATCTGAACGAGTACGCGTCTGTTTTACGAATCTTTATCATGTTGACAGAAGCTGAATAGAAATATGCATTGCGTTATGGTTCTTTAGATGAATTGATTGTATGTTATTATTATTATTATGATTATACTATAGGAAAGATGAGAGGTACAGCTGTAAATGGTATATTTAGTTTGAGTGAATAGAGGTGCACTATTGTTTGAGGCGAGAGGCGTGAATTTGACGTTCGGTCGAATGAGAGTGTAGCACTAACGTAGGCAAAATCCACCGAAGAATTTCATCTCCGAAACTAGCTGAATTAATCTGACTTTCGTGTTATTATGGCGAAACGACCACTCGCAACCATAACGCGGCGCCGTCATTCGAGACGATTGCGAGACACACGGCGATAATTTTATCTGTATTAATTAACCTAGACGACATTGCTGGAACAATGATTTTGTACGCCTTCTATGAAGGACCCTAGAATACCTTATGTTATCTAACTATTATTAAGCACATTATCTAATAAACATTTACAAAAAGAGGTTCCTGTATTTTTAATTTTCCCTTCATCTACAACAAACAGAAAAATGGCAAATTTACGTCTCCAATGTTGATAACAGTGAAATTATAACATTAAGACATTTTACCTGAAATAATAAAATGAAAATATTCAGCAATTTATTAAAAATGCAATAAATGTATTTGCAGTAAATAAAATGCCATGTCTGTACAAATTTACAATATGCCTCTTTTTTAATCAATCAATTTGTATTTAATATTTTCATATTAGTAACTGAATTGAAATTATTAAATTAAATATAACTCTCGAAATAGGGTGTACATAAAACATTATTTTTCCGACACATTCGTCATAGCAATTTTCCTCAAATATTTTTCTCAATTCGACTTCATCCCAATCGCCGACATCCGTCTTCGTTTAGCTGTGGCTGTTATCATTATTTTTCATACGATATATATCAATATAAATATAATTAAAACTAATGAGGGGACTTGTCACATGTCCTCGTCGCGAACAAAGGGATTGATTTTACAAACAGTCAGCGATATTTTCTCATTAAGGGCGCAACGACAAATCAAGAAAACGAGCACGAAGGAAAACAGAACGATCGACTCCTAAGACCGAAATCGATTGACCGACTTAAACCTTAATAGGCTCCGGACTATTTCGGAACTAATGCCAAATAAAACACACGAAATAAGAGTAAAAGCTTTCCCGTGTTGATAGAAATGAAACAAATTTGTCCTCCGACTTCGTCATATTAGATGGGTTTTTACTGCAAAACTGAAATGAAAATCAAACAGACTCGCGCTTTGTTCTAAAGCTAATTTTTGCCGAAACTCATTTTGCCGGGCAACAAATGGACATTCATCTCAATCGAGGAAAAAATTGTTTACGGTTTTGTTTCGACGTTTCGTTTGTTATAAAAACACAGTTTCGTCCAAATAAAACGTAATCCAATTGAAAACGCGGGCTTCGCATTTTCGCCGGGATTGAGACTGCCCGAACGGCTGTGCACTTTTTAGCACACACGCCGGATTAAAAATACCACGAAGTCGCAAAAAGCTTCGAGAGCGTCACTGCGTCGCGTGTGATCAATATTTTAATTACGCGAATTACGCGATTGATGTTTGCTCCCCGGCTGGCGCTATAGGTTGCAATTGTCTTAGCCGAAATGAAAGTCAAACTCCGACAGCCAAAGAAACATACTTTACATATAAATTGGGCAAACTCGAGCCTGCGCAATTAGGCAAACTTGTTCGCGTAATTTTCGGAATTGAGAACACGCGACCCCACTCCGAATCGCTTAAGTAATGATGTCCTTAGTTATTATTTCTATAAAACTTGAGCCGAGTAATTAGTTCTGACTGTAACTCGGTGTAAACAACAGTGTGACTGAAATTGGAGAAAATTAAGCTTCATTTTTACAAACTGCATTTACTTTTTTTACAAACATCTATATTTTACGAATGGATAATTTCAGTAATCCAATGATTAAGTTTTGTAAAAAATAACATTTTTGAATAGAAAAACAATGACTAAATAAATGTATAAAAATAAATTTATATTTTACTATTTATTATCAATTTGTAATATGTATTGTTCAATTTTTACTAAGAAATTTAGAAATTTGTGCTATAATAAAAGCTTTGTCCTCGAATATTGTATGTCATAGTAAAAGGTGCCTCAATTTTTCACTGCGTATATAAAAATCCATTTGATTTCCATACATACACTCGATTGCACATACAAAGATTTTATAAATAGGGTTTTGAGAAAAAGGGATCTAATTTTTGGTCAGGAAGCTTAATTGCTAACTACAGTCCGACCAACAGACGTTATATATAAATTAGAAAGTTCTATTGCTCTTTGAGCTTTACTGCAAGAGGAGGTAAGACGGATTGCAAACATAAAGGGTTTACTTTGCATGACAGTGCAACAGTCGAGTGTAGATCAATTCAACGTACACAATTGGGCGTATCGCTGTTCCGCGTGTTGCAGTTCCTCATAACACAATCTTGTTTATACGCTGGCTTAGCACAAAGCGTTAAATTAAACGTCGAATTCGTGCAGTTGCAAGGCGGATACTTTGCGAAATCATTGCGCGTATAATGCGCCCATATTTTGCACTAACTGTCTGCTAATGTACAGGAGCATTTCATTAGTTAATTTTCGCATTCAAAAATTTTTTGAAAATATATGGTTTATTGTTGTCATTATTCTACAAACTTTTATAGAAACTAAAAAAAAAGTGCAAATGTGGAACGAAAGTCATTTTCGGGATTAACAATTTTTTAATAATCTCGACGAGAAGTTCTGCTGCATGAAAAGAGTCAAAGTGAGAACGTCGCGATCGTTATCTCCGCGTTTGACTGCATTGGCATTCATTGCATGGCACAAATTTTCTTGTACTATTTGCGGTGGAAATGAACACGTGGAATTTTTTTCTCATTTGACAAATTTCGCGTCTGCAACACGACTTCGAATATGAAAGGAAGCAGTTCTTAATAATTCTTCCAATCGTGAAATGGTGAAATCAAAGATGCTTCTGCAAGTAACAAAAATGATAAACCAAGTTGATTCAATTTAGTCTGGAAAATCTTTTAAAAAATCTCAATATAGGTAAAGTCTGAATAAAAAATCGGACTGCCCGATCATTTTCGGGAATACGATTAGGCTTAAAACTTATGTCCTGAAACGTAATCGCATAATTCCAAAAGAGTGACATAAATTTGTCATATTCAAGGTTGCATTTGTTTCGACGAAACCCGCATTATACGATAGCATAATTTGTACCGATAGCTGAATCAGTAACTGAATAAACGAGACTTAATCTCAGTTCCCGGAACTTCTGCGTAAGTCATTCGAGTGCGAGAAAGATCAACTCCCAATCGGAAATGTTACTGCTGTTCATATGTTTGTCGTGCCTTGAGATGTTACAGATACGATACACAGTGAATTTATTAATATCATCTTTCCAAAAGATTGGACGGTAAAAACCGAAAACATCCCAGGTATAAATATGACATTTAAAAAATTTACATTATTTAAAAGTTACATTTAAAAAAATTATAACTAATAAAAACGAAGATTTTTAATTCACTTTCTCCTTTTTCAGCCACTTGCATCTATCTTCCTGAATAAAATATGTTTCAATTAAAAATTACTTGGATGAGCTTCTTTTGTGTAAAAATGTCCAATTAGTTTCTACAAATTGATTTGCAGCAAGGTAGAAAAATCCGATAAATTTCTGTAAGAAATTCTTTCCGTTGATTCTCGGGTTCCGACCGGACAGTTCATTTTAATCAACGGATTATACTTTTATTGGCGCGCCTCAAAAGCCGCAAAACTGTTATCACGACGGACTCTTTCCCGTGTTCCGCCGTAAATCAAAAAGTCTCTTTTCCAGAGCCGCAAAATCAATGTTGCAACCACCGCATGCACGATCTTCGTCGCGCCGAATAATAATATACGTGTATATATCAAGTCTGCTGTGAAGAAGATGAACGTCAATGGAGGACTGATATTTCAAGGAATCTGCTTTTCGAACATTCTCGTATTAAATTCGGTGGTGCGTTTGAAATGATAACATTGCGAATATGCCAAACGTTATTATTCTATATTCATGTTATTGCGTTCCGATTCGTCGAAAATGTAAACGATTGCAAAAGTCTAATGTATGAAGGAGAATGTATGAAAGAAAAATCATTGAAGATAATAAGATTTTCGTACATGATTTCGTACAAGTTTTTCGTTATGTATTGTGCAATGAACCTTTAATTGTTATTTTTAGTGTGCATAAAAGTAAATGGTATTTTAATATTAGGTAATTTATCATTCGAAATGTAACTTTGCAGAATTGACAATTTATGTACTAAGTTATTAAGTCACATAACTCAGTTCGAATTCATAACGGTTTTCCGAAGAGTGAAATTTTTAGTACCAGTCGGAACAGTAGTCATTTTCACATTCAGCTCGTTAGTATAAGAATTAACGAGTTTAAATAATTAAAACAAGTTATTTCGTGTAACGAAGGAATTAAAAGTTTTCAGTGTGCACTGTAGTATTGTACATAATTACTTTGGTACGTGTAACAAAGCGACGAAAAGTTATGCCAAAACCTTTTTTTAGTTTTAATGAATTTTACAATCATAAACCTACGAAACCGACCGGAATTGGAGACAATTTTTGTAAGTCTCATAAATATGTATTTTCATAAATATACTGAAAACACTGAATTAACCATTACAATGTAGTATAGAAACCGCGCGTATGATTCAAATTGTGAGCTGTTTTAACCAATCAGATGATTGGCGCTAAGTCAATCAGCGGCTTTGAAATTATACAATCTATATTGCTTGTTACTATTATATTGTATTAATAAATATTTGAAGTATCATTTAGAAGTTGTCTACGCCAGAAACATTTGCCCTTCTCCAGTGACTTCTGATTGGCAGTTCTCTCCGAAATAAAAGTAGTCGACTGACACAGTCTACCGAATGCTCCGGAAACATCAGAGACAGAAAATTTTTAAATGTCATAAATGTATAACACGTCGCATGACACGTAACATAGTTTTCGAAGTTTACAAAAATGGTGACATTTCTAAGAAGACAGTTAATTTTTTATCCATCAGAAATTGAATTGCATTTATTAATAAACATAAATAAAATACTCCTTTTAATACGCTCTATTTAATCCAACAAAGGTTTCGAAATTGAAGTCCATAAGTGTAGAAGATTATCCTAGTCCGAATCTGAAAAACACTTACGATTTTAATAAACTTTTTTAACGTTTTTCTTTGTTTATTTGAAAGTTTAATAAATTCCCCATTTACAATTTCAGATTAAATCTCATAATATACATACATAAATAAAAATAACTGAATAACCTTCCGCGCCAATATTTTTACATGGTTACTCCCGCCGTGTACTTAGTTACACTCTTAAAAATTAGTATTAAACGCAATTCGTAACTACTACAGTAGATACGAAAATCTACTTGGAACTTTTATCTTTCATCTATTTGTGACGAATAGAAAAACTATTACCAACAGAAGGACCACGACCTATGGGGAAACATAATCTATTTTCCGTGTGTTATAGGTTATTATAGGTATGACTGTTAGAATTGACTCAAATGTTACCGCTTCAAGTAGATTCATTATTCAACACAAATAGTTTAAGAGTGTACATCCCGAGTGTACTTTTTTAAGAGTGTACATCCCGATCGGGTTTTTCATGTTTGTGATGTTATTTTTGTGATATAATTGTAAACATATCATGGCTTAATCAATATAAATAAATAAATAATCAATATATATAAATTAATCAATGCAAATAATACAATTGTCAAACATTAATTAATTTATTTATTTGTTTATGCCTTTACAATTCAAGACAAACTTTACGGGGAAACCATTTACATATTATTGTATATATATCGAAAATATTTACTACATGTTACTTGTTCTACAGCAGTATGTCAAATGATAAGAAACTGGAGACGAAACTGTTATGGAACGAGGTTCGCTCGGACATGTCGGTGCCCGCTCGATTACTATGTTTATATTTGTAACTTGTACCCATAAAACCGATGTTGCTATGCTTAAACGATAATGATTTAAGGGTGGATTAAAGAAGGATAGGAGCGAATATTTTTTGCTTAAAAAAATTGTATTCGAAAAACAATTGCCCTTGTACTCAAATACACTGCGCGACTAACGGTTGGTTAAATAAAAAAAAAAAAATTGCACTGACAAGCGGTCATTTGATCGTAAAAATTGTTTTTCCACCGAATTCTAAAGCCACTTGGAGCAAACTTCTGCAGCAGTTCGTAAACAAAAACTCGTAACCCCCGAACTTTTGACCACTTCGCTGCACAAACACACCCCTTCCTGTTTCCTCTTCACCGAAGTATCTTCCACCAACCCTGACCCTTCAAAACCGACCCATACAAACTTTCTGTCAAACCCCATCTAAGCCATCCTCCTTTCTGTTTCTTTACTCCTTCACCCCTCCCCACTTTTTCAATGTGGATTTATGACCACCGCCTGAACTTCGAGAAAAAGTTGCACGCAAAGTCCAAAAAACTCCAGACTAAAAAATTCGCTTAATATAACACATTGATTTGCGTTTGCGACTGCGCAGTACACAGCTACCCGTCTGGCTACAGTGTTCCCAGACACATTGTGGCGCAACCGGAAAACGGGCGCCAACAGGTGATGTTGAGACACTCCCTTGACTATTCCCGGAAGTGGATGTACTCGTGCGGACTCATTGCCACAGTGGCATTGAGCCGGGATGTAATGTGCGCGGGAGCTGGAGGTTCGCGAAACGGCCGCGAGAGGGCGCAGTGCAGGCTTACCAACCATTTGGAATTGTTAGTTAAAGCGTCGGAGTTTAATAACGAAGATAAACATTTAACGAAGTTGGTTTATGATTTTAGTAGATTGGATTCCAAGAATTGTCTTGAGATTAATTTTGCCATTGGGATCATCAAAAACATTAAAATTATGATAATCGAAAAAAGGTTATTTCTGTCGAGATCGTTTGTGTATATTAATTAAAATGATGTATGAATCAAATTGGGTATAAGTATGTACATTTCTATGTTTTTTGAAGATATTCAATGTAAACATTTCGACATATTGTATTAAGGTATTGTATGTTGGAAGTGTACTGCATATTTGCATAAAAGGATCTGAAGTGTAAGTAAGTAGATTTCCAATGGCAGACAGGTACCCTTAGGATGAAAGTACAATTTATTAACGTTGCATCTACGGTAACCGTATTAGGCCAGCCATGGCCGGGAAATTGAATTACACCTCGCGTGTAAGGAATTCCGGCTACAATAGTCGCATTCCGGTTAATGTCAAACCGATTCGGTGACAGAAGCCGAGTTCCGTATAATGTAAGATTAAGTTTGCTGAACTTTAGATATATTGTTTTAGAGAATTAGTTTCTGGATCTTGTCAGAAAATAATTCTTATGATTATGAGTAATTGAAAAATATATCAATAGAGTTGATTTTTCAACAATACTATTTTTAATTTGTGTACTATATTCTTACTACTACAAAACGCATTGTATCTATCAATTTTTACCTGAAACCCCATATATTCTTTCAGAAGAAACTCCTTTCGAACATTAAGGTATAATTTTTGAAAAACGATTTCTTTAGAAGAGAAAGGTAAATAATCCTTTCTCCTCTAAAGAAACATGTTCGCTCACTGAGAATATTTCATCTGGGAACATTTCACCATCATTTGAATCAAACTATTTTCACATGCTAAGAATCAAAATTGCTCATGTTCATTGAGTTAAAATTGACTGAATCTGGACCTTTAAAAACATTACGTTATGGTATCCCTGATGATGAGCTGATATCCCTGGATATCAGCTCACAGCGTTTCAAGAAGAAAAGCGGCTTTGTGAATCACTGTGGTTTTTGCAACAGAAAAATCATAGAAGCGCTATGAAAAATCAGAAAGCACGTTCTATGAACGTCTAAGAAAATTCATAAGACCACTTCATTTTTTACAGCTTATCAAAAATATACATATTTAGATTTGGCCACGAGATATATTTCCTTTTTACTATTTTCTGTAGAACCTGGTGTCAAACATCCAAAATTACCCATAGATTTTGTATAATCCAAAGTGGTGATATTTTTATGCCAACAATAAACGTTTTCTGGTAAGTTGTAATAAGCTGTGAACTAACATAAAACGGTTAAATCCCGAATCCCGACCTCATTTATACATACTACTCCGGATTGTTACGCATTTCATTTCGACCAAAAATTTTAGCCGGAAAGCATTCCCTTTACTCGGAAATTTAAGTTCCGAAATTCCTTCTAAATCCCAACCAAAACCCATTTATCCAGATTTAATCGCCAACTTTAACACCGGACTTCGTTATCAAAAAAAATTGACAACAGATCTCTTTAAGATCTGAAAAACTCTCACAGTCCCAATTCTGAGAGTTTTTCAATTTTTTCTCAAAGGTTTTCATAGATATTCAGAGCTTTTTTCATAATTTTTCCTTCTTCCGCCTTTTGGAGTGAATCTAATGTTATATCTATTATGAAATCTATCTTAATTTCTCATCTATGCAGCTACGGAGCATGTAATCTACCAATAAAACCGATAACTATCTAATACACATCCTAAGACCATATATCAGATAAAACCACATATATATTCTACTTGAGGAATGTCGAATTTCTATTACTAGTCGATCCACTAATCGATAATCCTTCTGATTATATATGAGGTCTTATATAATACTTAGTGCTATGGAGTATATTAGATATTTATCAGTTTTATTAATAGTATGGTAGGTTTCATAATAGATCTAACACTGGATTCACCAAAATGCTTAAGTAAGATCTACCTGAGATCTGATATCTGATCTTAACAAGATCTGATGTATTCTTTTTAGTGTGCTTATTACAATATTAATCTACTCTTCCACTATTCCCACCCACCTATTGAACCAAGCCAGGGATCCAGATATATTCCATGACCTGGGGGCTAGTGACTTGTTTAAATCTGGATCAATA